>JAGFPH010009794.1:28973-40265 GCA_018207615.1 Philaenus spumarius | reverse complement strand
CCACAATCGATGCAGTAGTCAAGTCAAAGGACTTCTTATTGGAAGGTCTTGATAAGAAAAGGGAAGTTATGAGCATTTTCCTGGACCTTTTTAAACCTTTTGATTGTGTTGATTTTAATTTGTTACTTAAGAAATGCGAAAATATTGGTATTAGAGGGATTCCATTACTATGGATAAACTCATATCTCTCCAATAGAACACAGCGTGTTAATGTTGCAGGAAGGCTGTCTAAAGAGACTGAGCTGAGACAAGGAGTCCCGCAAGGATCAGTTCTCGGCCCAGTGTTATTTTTGCTCTATATTATTGATTTGTCATCATCAGTACATGCGGATAGGGTAATTCAATTTGCTGATGATACAACACAATGTTTTCAAGCAGATTCTGTTCAACAATTGGAGCAGAAGGCTTTTATACAAGTCAATGCCACTGGACAGTATTTCGCTGAAAACTATTTAACAATCAATCCGTGTAAAACTAAGTACATAAACTTCAGTAGAAAGCATAGCTCAAATCTGACACCAAGTGTCATTTTGCTAAGTGATAGTATACTTGAAGAAGTGCAGTCAATAAAATTTTTGGGTCTTCTAATTGATGACAAGTTGAACTGGAATGACCTTATTAGCAATATCAGTGCAAAAATTAGCTCAAGTATATTTGTACTGAGAAGTTTGAACCCATACTGTGGTAGATCGATACTTTTAACAGCCTATTATGGGCTAGTGTATCATTATTTGAACTATGGAGTTCTTCTTTGGGGAAACTCATCAGTTCAAAACATGAAAAGAGTGTTTGTCTTGCAAAAAAGAGCCATAAGGCTTATTGCAAGGCTACATAAAAGGCAAAGTTGTAAAAACTATTTCAAGAATTATGGAGTACTTACACTTCCATGTATTTACGTACTTGAAGTGTTGCTTTTTTTTAAATTCCAGTGTGATCATGTCCAAAATATGGATATACACAACTACAGTACCAGACAAGCTTGTGAGTATCGTGCCAGACAGCACAGGTTAAATTTATACAGTAAACTTCCCTCACAAGCTGGTGCAAAGCTGAATAAGCTTCCTAAAAGCATTCAAAATTCCCCAAACTACAGGATTTTTAAAAACAGTCCTAGACAATTTCTATTGTCTGGATCCTTTTACTCGGTGGATGAGTTTGTGCATCAGCCATCACGATACTATTTTGTGATAGATGTGATCTCTTCTTTTTTTGTGCATTGTGTTATTGTATTGTTTCATTTTAACTGTGTTTATGTGTTTATACTTTATTTCAATTTCTTTAAATTTAAGTAAGGATTTTATAATAAAATAATATGTAGTTTTGTAATTTACTTGTAGGATATCTTTGTTGTTTTATTTATTCTGTTTTTAGTGAGAAATGCATTATATGGCTGATCTCATATACTTCAGAACAATTATGTAGATCTAATTATAAATGTGTTTTTGTATATAAATGTTAAACTGTTGAGGTTTCCTAAAGTATTTGTGTGTATGGGTATTGTGATATATGTTTACCGATTGTTGTAATGTAGGCTTATCACTAGGTGCCTCTATATTATATCATTTACTGTGAATTGATACTTGACTTGTCCTATACAAAATGTAAAATTCGTCAAAAGGATAAATAAATTGAAATTGAACATTTATATATATAATTTTTAATGACACCCTCAAAACGTGTTCTGCAGACCATGGTCGGTGTTCATTGGCCACTCCCGACCTTACGTCTCAACATAAAAGTCACTACAATAGCTCCTCTTTCCTACTCAAAATGGAATTTGAGTTTTTATAAAAAGTTGTCTGCTATTAAATACATTAAAAGAGTCGTACAGCTCATCGGATGGATTTAATTTTGTGTTTTAAAATATTTTGAAATGAAATACTTTGCTTTCTTTAAAAATATTTAAAAATGTGGACTTTTTATCTGGGAAATAGAATAGGCATGCACAAAATTTCAATTCTTCAGGAAAAAAAGCTGTGAGAATATCAACAAACTCAGATAAATTTCAACATTGCAGCCATTGTTTGTTAAACTTGGTATGTTGACTGTTATTAACTTAGGCCTATATATTTTACTTCCTCCCCCTATACCATAGTATATGGAGAAAGTATTGTATTCGTCAAAATTTTCGAGTTTGAGTTTTTGGTGGAAATATCCGTTTTGAGCCCCCCTGAACCTAAAAAAGTGGTTTTCGGAGTGATGTCTGTGTGTGTGTCTGTATGTGTGTCTGTGTGTCTGTGTGGATGTTATCAGACCTAGAGCCTAAACCAGTCGTCCGATTTTGATGAAATTTGGTATAGAGGTACTAATCCACGGTATCTCCAGGCATTTTTTCATTTTTGTGAATTTTTATTTTTAAGGGTAATTTTCCCATAAAAACCCTTAAAAAACGGGAAAATCAACTTTTCTCAAAAACGGCTCTAACGATTTTGATTAAAATTTTATAGTTTATTAGGGACCTAAAGTACTATAAACTTTAAAATTTTAATCAAAATCGTTAGAGCCGTTTTTGAGAAAAGTTGGTTTTGTCGTTATTTTATGGATTTTTATGGGAAAACAACTTTAATACAAAATCACCTCTCCTACCCCGCCCTACAAGTCACCGTGAATCTGTTTAATAATTTAAATATGTTTGTGAGAAAGTATGTGCCAGTTCCTGGTACCGTTTATTTGATGTTGTAATGGATGTAAAGAATAATTTACATAGGCTGTTTATCCTGTTAGAGGCCTAATTCATTTTTGTAATAAAAAATTTGGTTATATGCTTGAACAACCAAGACATAGATTTAAAAAATCAATGAATCATCATTTAGTTTTAGGAATCAAACTGCCTGCCACTTTTCAAAGCTTGTCAATTGAAGGGCTGAGAATGAAAACAGGCTAAGGGACATATTTTCACAAAATCGTTTTTTAGTGGATTTCTGTAGTAGGAGGCGGTATCTTGTGGCTACTATAACAACTATGGCGATATAGTAACTGGTTTGGTCACTAGGAGCGCTTGAAACTTAACTTATTTGAGTTTTGAGAATGAAAACCAAGCAAGTACGCACTTGTCTTGTTTTCATTCTCAGCTCATGCCTTCAAGTTTGGTGCTTGTCCGCATGTTGTTTAGAGGTTATGTTGACAGTGTTCCCAGCGTGCAGGCTTTAATCGTGTTGTTAGTGCGTGTTTATTAAAACTCTGTTTTAACAATGAGTAGTGATAGTGGTAGTGTGTTAAGTGGAGTAGACAATACTGATTCAGATCCCGATTTTCATGTGGCACAAGGTAATGAACCTATAAGAAGTAGAAAAAGGAAACGAAACATTGAAAAATGGATCCAAAATGTAAGAAAAGCTAACCGTAACCAAGGTAAGCAATACATTAATAAAAAAGGAACTATTGTCCCACCAAGGGTTTCAAACAGCTGTGCATGTACACGAAAGTGTACAGATAAATTTTCTGAAAACAAAAAGTAGATATTCTAAAAAGCTTTAACGATTTATCTGAGAAAAACGTTCAGGATGCTTACCTTTCAGGCCTTATAAAACTGAAGCCAGTTGCAAGGCGGAAGCGTAAAAAAAATAAATTAGATAACATTGATAACAGTGACAATAATTTGTCCACCAGTGATAACGATGCAGATGAAGTGCCACACAAAAGAAATGCAACTTTTAAGTATTTTATTTGCTTTAACCATAAACGTGTTGATTTATGCAAAATGGCTTTTTGCGGCCTTCATGGCATAGGAAAGGCCCGTCTAGGCCGATTATGTTATCACAAGCGTAATTCTGGAAGCAACACGCCTCCTTTGGATAAACGAGGAAAGTCAGCAGGATCCAGGGTGAACAATAAGCCTGAATTTCTCATCGAACAGGTAAAGGACCATATAAATTCGTTCCCTAAACGGATCAGTCATTACTCTAGACGAGAATCAGCTAAGAAGTATTTATCGTCCGACCTCAACGTAAGTAAAATGCACGATTTGTATCTACAAAAGTATGAGCAAGACACTTACCAAAAAATCCAAAGTGGGGAAAAATGCAAACCTAAGATTTCATGAGTATTACCAACGTGTTTTCAATACTCGTTTTAATCTTTCTTTTGGGACACCTAGAACTGACGTTTGCGACGTATGTGATAAGCTCGCAATACAAATTCAAAATGAAACTGATGGCGAAAAGAAAAAAAAATTAGAGAGTGAAAAGGCAGTACACTTGGCGAAAGCAGACAAGTTTTATGTTGACTTAAAGGAAAAAATCAAACTAGCGAAGGAGGACCCTACTGTTGAAACACTTTGTTTTGACTATCAGCAAAACCTACCTCTTCCTGTCCTTCCTGTGGGTGAAATTTTTTATTCCAGACAGGTGTGGGTTTTTAATCAATGTTTCACATCTGAAAAAGAAGGTACGTCGAAAATGTTCATGTTTGACGAAACAACTGAAAAGAAAGGCGCTAATGAGACTGACTTTCATTCACCACTATTTAATTAACTACATTGGCTCGGATGTCAAAAAGTTGTACTTGTTCGCAGACAACAGCAGCGGGCAAAATAAGAATAAAGTTCTTATGATGTTTTTGTAATGCATTGCAGCTACTGATCGCTTTGAAATTATTCAGCAGCATTTTCCGGAACCCGGTCACTCTTTCCTACCCTGTGATAGGAGTTTTGCTAATATTGAAAAAGCTAAGAGGCTGAAGGAATATGTGTTCATACCTGAGCAGTGGTATTCCCTTGTGCAACAAGCTTAAAAAAAATCCAAGTTTGTTGTTGTAAAGGTTTTGCAGTCCATGGTGAAAAACTACTCTGACATTTTGTTACCTTTGTTCAAAAAGAGAATAAAAAATGACTTTGGTGAATTCACAATAAGTAAGTACAAAATATTTCTCTATGAAGGCAAAACAATCCGTGTCTCTAAGAACCACGACATAGAAATGGGTGACGAAGTGTTCTTAGGTTTCGTGAATGACATTGATGTTAGTGCTATTAATCTTTCCGATCCACCTCTTTTGTACGACAAACCAATACCGATGAAGGTCCAAAAACTAGAAGATGTCAAAAGTTTGGCATCTAAATTTGTTCCTCAAGTTTATCAACACTATTATTACGGCCTGGAAGCTCTTCAAGAAGTAGCTCTTCGACACAGTGACAGTGATGGTTCAGCATCTGCTGATGATAACTAATAAAACCTTATGTGACAAAGGACGTTTTACAAGGACATTTCACACTTTTGACTAAAAATTTTTAATCGTGTCACGTAATATAAATAGGTTAAGTATAATATGTAACAATATACTGGTAATGTATCTATAACTTATTCTGTTCTTTACCTGTTTTCCTATTTGAGAATGAAAACGAGCTAACTCCACTGGTTGAGAATGAAAACGAGCTATGTCCAATATTCAAAAATCAATTGACACCAAATTATAAATAATAATTAATAAATTTTCCACTAATGCTGTGAGATGACCTCATATCTTCTAATTAATACTAAATTTTCAGTCATTTAACAACTTAGTTACGTTATAAAGTGTTTTTTGTCTCTCCTGAAAAATTTGCAAAATGTCCCTTAGCTGGTTTTCATTCTCAGCCCTTCAATTGTCAAGTAATGATTTATATCATACTTTTTATGGTCGGCTGAAAGAGCACCCACTTTATAACTTGGAGGAATATTTAAGTTGAGAAATCAATATTTAGTAAGCCTGGGTCATCTGTCATGTTAGTTTTTTAAGATTTAATTGTCTTGTGCCGTTCAGTAGCCCTACAATTAGAATGGACTAAACAAATGGTCGCTGTTTTAGTGTTATCCTTCGTTCCACTGTTTTGGCAGCAACGCCATATTTGTTTGCAAATGAAAATAACCGCTAAATATTAATTTTATAAAAGTTTACTTATTCCTAGTCGAAACAATAACACCAAAATCTGAATTGTTTGACAAATCTGGTCTCATGTAATAAAATATTCACAGATACAACCCAAAATATTCCCATAGAACTGACAATTATCTGTAAATATTCTGCCGTAGCATTCCGATATGAACTCTGTTAAATTATCAATAGAAAGCAGCACCGGTTAGAAGCTGACTTCGTACTTTCACTTCTAGAGCGCAGCACATTATGCGCAACACGTAGATTAAAATTCTTCGTCCATAATGATCCCCGATTAGTTTTCTATGACAAAATTTAAAACAGAATTACCATAAATCAGACCGACTGAATTGGACATTCTTGACGTAATTAAGTCATCCTATACCGTTTGAAATTTGAAGAAATTTTTCAAAACGAGTTTCTGAATCGTTATTTCTAAATATATTTTGCCAACATTCTAGCTAGTATCTGGTCTTAAAAGCTTAAATACTGCACGCTTTGGTAAAAATCCGACCTAAATAAAATATTCAAAAGAATTTTATTTATTTACCGTACACAACATAATTTAAAAAATATATACAACGATTATTACAAAATTAGTATGAAGTCTTTTTAAGAGTACTACCCCAGTAAAATTTGTTGTGGTTTAGCCTATTATATCAAAATTGGCTAAAAAAGTGACCATATAGTATGCATAGTATATTTTATAACAAACAAGATTATTAATTTCATGATATAATAAAGATTTCTACTTATGTGCAAAATAAAGACACCTATAGAAAACAGATAAAGTACGTCAAATGGCTCATTTTAGTATCCACTTCAGATTATTGTAGAATGTATTTTACTTTGGGAAAAAGTTCATACGGAAATTAGTCGTTATGGAATAATATTATCTTCTGATTTACCAGATTCGTAAAAATTTTTATTGGATAGAAAACTGACGAAATTGTTGAAATTGAAAATTAAACTTGTCTTATAGGCCTAACCTCAACTTGATTTGACGTATCAGATTAATTATTATTGCTATAATTAATTTTGAGTTTTGGTTGTTGTTAGGACGTCAAACAAACATAAACCAGCCATTTAATATAGAAGCAGGTTTATATTTCATAATATCATACTATATCTTATGTATAACTTGTGAGTCTATTGGGCCTATTAAATATTACCAAAAACCAACTAACTGGGAATTTCAGAGAACATTATACAGTATATTATTTACATAAAAATGAATAAAATCAGCCGATGACGTCAATACCTGTAGATATCATCGTGTAATAGTTACCAATCAGCTGTTGGTTAGTTTTGCCATACAATTCGAAAGTTCAGCTGCAGTTTACAGTACAGTTAGTGATTGTTGTTCGAAGGTAGTGAGGTGCTGTTTGCCTTGAAAATAAGATTAGTAAATGAAAGTACTTTACCGTTATTGAAATCTAGGTTCGACGTAGCGTTTTGTTTATTATAAACAAAAAATGAATTATTTTTCTCAACTATTGAAGTTATTTCAAGTGTTTGTAATCGTTCTTCACTTTCGTCAGTGTTCACTTTCAAAACACAATGTTTTTACAGATGGAAGGGTAAGCATAACCATGTTTATAAATTAAATTTACTGTTATTCATGCATTTATTTTGTATTTTTCAATTTTACACTTTACCATAATTTATGTCAAGGTTTTCTGTGATTACAGAAGAAATGTTGTGGAACTTTTTAGGTTATGTGCGAAAAGTATGGCAAATATAATGGTTATAACTTATAAACCAGTTTATAAGTCCGTACTTTATTATTATTATACTTAATTATTCACTAGTGAATTGTTGACACACTTATATTTGTGAAATATTTAGGCGTAAATTTGCTATAGGACCCTGGGCTGATATTTTTGCAAAAGACCTTCTTTTACATTCTACTGTTAAATGTTGAATTCAGATAAATATACTGTGACTTAAGACTATAAGTTAGAACTTATAGTAGCTATATATATTTTTTTTATATGATCATACAGTAAATTCGCGCCAATATTTATTTTACTACTGTATATTATGTAAATTTATTGAAATACAGTATATGGCCACCCTATCGAGGTCTTAGCACCGACAACCTTTATTTAGGAAAGTATTATTACTAATTTCTAAAATTACAAAGCGGGAAATACTGTGACCGGTAACTGTAAGTTAGTTCACGTGTATAGGTTTTGTTATCTTTAGGTTGGCATTTTAGGTTAGGTGGCATATATTGCAATAAAGCCTATATTTGTTAGTCATTGTAATCTAAAAAATTGTAGATTCATTGATCGTTAGTAGAATAATACCTAAAGGCAGAATCTCACAACTAAAATGTAAAGACATACCGTAGTGGAAAAAGAACTAAAAAAATGTAGGACAGTGTTGTGGTATTAAAATGGGGGCGCAACTTTACTATTCGACTCTAGGCTAACCTATGGCAACATAAATGCAAAAATAATAATAAAAAAAATACCTAAAAGGTTCTAACCTAACCTATTTAGTCACAGTGTATGTTTACCTGTATTCAACATTTAACAGTAGAATGTAAAAAGACGTCGTCTACAAAAATATTAGGCTAGAGTCGAATAGTAAACTTGCGCCTAAATGGGTATTCCAAAGAATTAAGTAAAAAAATAAAGGAATTGTGATGTAGACCTACCCGTGTAAGCAACCATCCGCAGCAATTAAACCAGCGTGCTTCACCATTATCTAATATATGTAAAAACAATCGTCAGATATTCTGTGCTCCACGCACAGACTTTGTCTAAGGGGCGTGGGGGTGTCGTTCTGCTGGGTTCCGGGTCACGCCGGTATACAAGGAAATACTATAGCAGACCTAGCTGCTAAGGAAGCCACTTCCTTACAGCCTAGCGTGAATAAAGTTATGTCGTCCGACTATATGTCCTTTTTAAAACAAGCCCTGTTTAGACAGTGGGAAGAAGAGTGGGTAGCAGTACAAGGAAATAAACTCCGTCAAATTAAAGATACCATTCGGCCATGGATATCCTCAAACCGCCAAAGTCGTAGAGAGGAAGTGGTGGTTTCTCGTCTACGCATTGGCCACTCTGGGTTAACCCACGGGTTTCTGATGCGTCGGGGGGATCCGCCCCTTTGTCCTTACTGCTTAAATCTCCTCTCAATTAAACACCTTCTGTTAGATTGCGAAAAGCTAAAAAATGTTCGTAAGAGGTTTTGCCTACCAAATTGCATTCGGAGGATGTTGGGTGATGACTCCCAAACCATTAATATGGTGTTAGCATTCCTCCATCGGTTGAATGTAATTGGAAACATTTGAAAACAATATACATTTACTTACGTAACTTACATAGGCCTACCATGATTAGATTTATTACTTGTTATTTTAATTAGAGTTTTATTCATTGTTATGTAATAGGGCCCTTTACAGCCCTGTGACAAGTTTTTATTGTGTAATTATTGTTGTTATCGTTGTTATTTTATCGTGAATTGTCTGTAGTGTGTGTAAATTAATTTAATTTTATAGCTGTGTGCGATCGTATGAGCATTATACGAATGCTCTTTGTTATCCAGGCGATGATAACCACCTAGGTTTTTCGCCTTAAAAAAAAAAAAAAATAAAAGAAACAATCGTCAGCAAATTATGCAAATTTAAATTAAAGCTTTGTCTGTTGAAAATAATCTTGATAAAATGTTAGGCAATCATGTAACTAAAGACAAAATTCAAGAACAGGACATTTCTAGAATGTACTAGCCTAGGCCTATATAAACTGTGAAATGTGTCCATAGAAGTATATAGGTTAACCGAAAGAAACATCAAGCTAAAAGCTAAAGAACACTTTTCTCACTTAAAATATAATAAGCCTGATAAATATATCAATATAGCCTATGTTATGTCCAAGCATTGTTCAGTTGGAAATCACAATTTTAAAATTGAAAACTTTATAAATTGTTGGAAACTGTGTCATTTAAATACAATAGATGTTTGTCAAACTTTTTATATTCAGGCCCTAAAAATCCTGTAACAATGTAATTGTAAATAATGAATTAGGTCCTGCACAAGATTTTATATTTATTTAAAAAATATATAGCCTAGGGCCTATTATTAGATATTTATATTAGATTAGTAATTTTGTATTTAGTAATGCTAGGCAGGTGTACAAGTCATACTGTTGTAACATACAGTAGTTTGAAGCAACACAACTTTTAGTTTTGTGACACACGGTGCGGTTAGTTATAGTTTGGTTATTGTAGCTCGTGGATTGCCAAAGATGAACATGTTTGATGAAAAGCTTTTGAGTTAATAAACTTAAATCAGTTGGCAAATTCTGATTTCAAATTTTTCAATATCAACTTATCTTCTTACGAGTCAAGCTCAATATTTACAAATCCATGGGTAGTTAAGTTGGGCGAACCTTTAGAACACCACTAAGTTACTTGTTGAAATAGTGTCCTTTTTTTTATTAAAGTACAAGGTGCTACCAACTGATATGTTTATATACTTACGACAGGAAATTGTGTAAGTTAGTTTAGGTTTAGGTTATTTTTATTTAGCCTTGGTAGACCTAGTGGTATTCTAAAATGTCTATAGTTCGGTAATTTTCAATTAAGCTAGTCCTGAAACGAAAGTATGTCAGGCTATTGTACGTTGAATAAATCTTTCCTCTAATGTTGCCAAATTCCGTTAGGTGTATATGATGAAAAACAAAAGTGTACCCTACAGGAAAGTATACTCAAACGAAGCAAGGTTACTTTAGGGTAGCTTTGAATTATATAGGCTGATATTTAATTTTATAGATATATTTATCCGTTATTTTCAGTTAGTAGTATACCTACGTATGTAAATGCTTTAACATCCATCAGTGTTCCTGTGGACGGGAAAATTGTTTCATACCATTGAGCTCCTGACACAGAGAAGTGTTTCTTTGCTCCAGCTTGTTGTAACAGAAGCTGTTGAAGCAGTGTCATCTCCCCACCACAATATGTAACAGTGTCAACTCCCCACCACTAGGCCTATGTAACTGTGTCAACTCCCCACCACTAGGCCTATGTAACTGTAATCTCCCCATCACTAGGTCTATGTAACTGTAATCTCCCCATCACTAGGCCTATGTAACAGTGTCATCTCCCCACCACCCTATGTAACAGTGTCAACTCCCCACCACCCTATGTAACAGTGTCAACTCCCCACCACTAGGTCTATGTAACTGTGTCAACTCCCCACCACTAGGCCTATGTAACAGTGTCATCTCCCCACCACTAGGCCTTTGTAAACAGTGTCATCTCCCCACCACTAGGCCTATGTAACAGTGTCATCTCCCCACCACTAGGCCTATGTAACAGTTTCATTTTCCCACACCTAGGCCTATGTAACAGTGTCATCCTCCCACACCTATTCCTATATAACAGTTTCATCTCCCCATACTTAGGCCTATGTAACAGAGTCATCTCCCCACACGTAGG
>JAGFPH010009794.1:5742-21835 GCA_018207615.1 Philaenus spumarius | reverse complement strand
CTTATGGACCCAGCAGTAGTTTGAACCCACTTATACGGTGAGCTCAAATGTCTTGTGTATCTCCGATTTTCGATCTTATAAATTAGATGAATACGTTCACTATATACTCACGCACTTTTGGACCCAGTGGCAAAGTGGGTTTAAAAGTGCGTGAAATCTAAGACATGGTAGTTTCTATATTAGTATTTGCGTTCTTTTGACAGAGTTATATGTTTTAAATATATTATGTAAATAATCGTATATACGGATGTGTCTGTATGTTATTTTTGATATAAAAAACGTATGAAAAACATATCACATATCTTAGTAGTTATAACCTACAACATGTTCAGTGGCCAATACAGGAAAAGTCTTAAAGACTAATTTAAAATATTAAAACTGACTTTTTATGTTTAAGGTTCATGTATGTAGTCTGGATTTTCAAATAATTCAACATCTAGTTTGTCTAATTGGTGGTTACCTTCAACATTGCTGATACGGGAAATGTTTAAAAATGAATTTTCTTACATTTTGTGTATATTAAAGGTTGTTGTATTTTTTGACTTTTAAGATGTGCTTATTGAATCGTGATTTTAAAACCAACAATAGTTTGTCTAATTAGTGGCTACCTTCAATACTGCTCGTACGTTAAACGTTTTAAAATTATTATTATTAGTAGTAATTTTAAATGTAAATACATTTATTTCTCCCCATTTCATCTTAAAATTATATAATAATTAGCTAATTTTGGTAGATTTATTTAACAGTTTTTTTGGGAATATAAATGTAGTTGATATTTATGTTACATTATCGTATAATAAACTTTGACTCAAATATTATATTAATAAACTCTAAATTAACACAATTGTCATATGTTTACAAGATCAGATGTTTTTAATATCTTCAAGTGTGAAAGAGTTGAATTTGCTGACAAAATGTCCTGAGAAAAGCTATTTCCGATAGTTGTAAAGATCCATTGGAAAAAGAGCTTTCCAACAACTCAAACATAGTTCAAATATACCTAAATATAAATAAGTTTATTTAATACAAACACATTTTACCTTTTTTATATATTAATATGAATTTACACAGTGTCCATTATCAAACTATCCATTATCCAATTAATCCTAAAATCTTCTACCTTCTAGAGCATTTTTTATAAGTTTCGTACTTTATTGTAACTGTGTGTGGTAGCTAATTATTAATTTAATATAACATGGTCATAACACTGCTTTTTTGTATTTGATAACAAATTAGCAATACATTTTGACTTCATTTATAGATTGGATCACATAAAATTATACCATTATATACTGTTTTTGATAACTCCTTAATTACAAAGTAATCATAGCGTACTACTTAACCACCTTGGTAAGGTCGTAACACTCTATTATAGCAGCTAAAAAAGTTTTATTTTTTAAAAGACGGAACCTAATAAAATGAAAATTAAGAAATGTTTTCAAATAACAAGGCATTACCTTTGTATTGTATATGGTAGGGGAATGTAAATATAATATAATTTAGATATATTTCTGCAAAGATTTCATTAAAAAAAGTTTAATACAATTGCAATTAATAATAGTTTGTTATTATGTATTGTTTTTATTACTAACACATAAAATCTAGGATCTAGGTATAGCGAGATACAAGATAGGTGTGTATAATAGTTTTAATACATGGTTTAAACTAAACATGTTTGTGGAGTATGTCTCAGGAATCGAGAACTATATTACGAATGACAACCCACGAGTGATTACGAGTAAGGCCCTTCCCGCTTGCAATCCAATTCATTGTTTTTGTCGAGTTGTATATTATACACATTAACTGTTTAGACTACACGTACAGATAACAGTATGGAGAGTGATGCAAAGTTTGAAGAATGATATCACCATGTTAAGCAAGGACCTATCTAATTTAGGCTACTAGTTTTTCTTTGGTATTTCCTATAAGTATTTAATCACATTAATATAATGTGCCTATGTTTAAGTAAGTATATATAAGTTGTCAATGTTTAATCAAATGATAACATTTACATGGTAACTATAAATGGTTAATATTTTTCGGGTGTATCCGTACTTTAAATGTAAAATCGGAACCCTTATAGGATTACTTGTTGTCTGCCTCCCATAATAGATTTTCTCGAGAACGGATCGCAATAAAATGTATCATAAATATACAGCACGCTATCCCACATCTATCTAAACAATCATAATTAAATACAACTTTTACTATAAATAGTGGGTACCAAACATTGGTGCAATAAAACGATATTTTATGATAGGCCTCTATCGTTTAGAAAAAAAAAATACTTTTAAGAATAATTAACTATTATTATTTTTTTAAATTTAGATTTAATATTTTTAAAAGACAAATAATTTGATCTTTTGTTTTTCTCTGTACGTTTCATTACCCTTATATAAGGCTCTAAAATATATTGACAATTTACGCGCCAAAACGGTATGTTCGGCATAATAAGCGTATTTTTCTAAACGATCTTCATTAATATTTCAGTATTGGTATTTCAGTTAGGATATATGTAAGAATTTCAAAACTATGTTTGTTTTAGTTATTTTTTATAATATGCTGTTTTCGATATTTTAGCGAAAATTTTAGTAATATCATACCCTCCTTTTATTTGGAAAATAATACCATTTTTAAGACAAAAAACAAAATACAAAAAAAACAGTGGTGACACACTTACTCATAAACATTACAGACAACGTGTATAGCAGATAAAACATTTTATGAAAACATAATTAACGTTTTATGGATTACCATGTGTTGTAAGTCGTCACCTTTTTTCACTTGTACTCACCCACCGTTGTGTAACTATATCTTCCAATTATTTTTGTTGTTATAGGTTTTAACATAGTTTGAATATATTCGACGTAATTTCTATAGTATTTTGTTGGTTGTTAAATAGTCCTTCGTATAAGTGTAGTCATGATGCATCGGAAGAGTAGTTAAATATTTTATATGACCATGTTTATATTGTGGACAATAATTGTAAGCAGGAAATATATGAAATGAAAGGATATTATGAATTAAAACATTGTTATACAAAATCAAACATTATTATTATTGTACATTGTATATGTTTTGTATTTCACAAATAAACAAACATACAACGTTTAAAATTAAATATAATCCATTAAAAAAAGTCAAGTTTAACATAAAATGACATCTTATACTTTGTTTAAAATGTATTTTACACATGTTAAATTTAATATTATATAAACATAGCTCTATACAAAGCGACGGGTTTCAACATATTAAATCGTTTAAAATAAAATATAAACATAAATAAATCGCTTAAAAAAAGACAATTTCAAACATAAAATTACATCTTATACTTTGTTCAAAGTGTATTTTACAGATGTTGAATTTAATATCATATAAACATTGTTTTATACAAAACGTCTGTTTTCAATATACCGGGTGTTCGGAAAGTCTGGAAAAGGCCTCATATTTCGTATATAAGGACAATTTGAATGTAGATGTGATTCAGGAACCTATTCTATGTAAAAATACTATTTTATTCGGATTTCAAAAAATGTATCCGCCATATTGGATCCGCCATTTTGAATGTAACTTTTTTTTTAGTGGGAAGGTTGTCATGTGATACATCATTTCGATGTAGAATTTCAAGATAAAACCAACGGTGAAATTTGCTCATCCATATCTTTAACCGATTATAAAGAGCGGCCAAAAAACAACGAAATCGTGTTTTCCGATTTTGCCCCATTTTAATGTATTATTTTTTGAAAAAATATTAATTATTATGCTTTTTGGATTTCGAATTAAATAAGCTTTTAAACGATATGCCACACAACGATATTTGGGAGTATTTAAAATGTTTGAATTACAGCCATTTTTATTTTTTAAAACCGATTTTGAGTGGTTCAACCAAATATTGTTGTATGGCATATCGTTTGAAAGCTTATTTAATACTAAATCCAAAAATAATAATAATAAATATTAAAAAAAAATAGTAGGGCCTACACCAAAATGGGGCAAAATCGGAAACACAATTTCGTTGTTTATGGCCGCCATTTTAATCAGTTAAAGATATGGATGTGCAAATTTCACCGTTGGTTTTCTCTTGAAATTCTACATCGAAATGATGTATCACATGACCACCTTCTCAATAAAAAAAAAGTTACATTCAAAATGGCGGATATAAGATGGCGGATAAATTTTTTGAAATCTTAATAAAATGGTAATTTTACATAAAGTAGGTTCTAGAATCACACCTACCTTCAAATTTTTATTATATACGACATATGAAACCTTTCGTATATACAAACTTTCCAGACTTTACAAACACCCGTATAACGTTTAAAATAAACAACAAAAATATTAAATTTAGAAAGACAAGTGCAAACTCAAAATTACCTCGTGCAATTTACCCGTAACTATATAATTATTGTAGTTCAAATTATAAAAATGTATATTTATTTATTGTTAATTTAGTATAGGGTACAAAAATGTTCTAACTATTTAGTTTACATTACAATATAACAATGGTGCCCATTAAAAAAAGACACTGTATAGGATACGACACTTTGTTACGATGTTTTAAATCTGCAAACAACAAACATTTTTACACTTATTTTTTGGAATTGCGTCTAATTTCATTAAATACCCAAGCTTTTACCTGAGCTAGTTTTTATCCAAGAAAGGATGCAAGTTCGAAAACTGGTTGTTTCCCTTCACGGTTTCCATTCGTTTTGCGCGAAGGAAGCGCCCATTGAAACGGATACCAAGTCCTTCAGGAAGAAGGAAGGATTAGCTGATACAACAGCTAGGCAGTAGTAGTGTTGTTGCCACCTGCCAGTTGCTTTCATCCGTTTTTCTCCTTTGTTTTCGTTATCTCGAAGGAATTTGTTTTCTCGATCTTTTTTCAAGATAATGCGGTACTTGAAACAATGCGGTAATTTATAAGACAATCTAAGCTACTTCCGAGTACGTTTGATTTGACATAAAACAAAAAACATAACGGTTAATAAAATCTGATTTGTAATTACTGTACATGTATAACCAAATATAACTTATTTATAGTCCTACTTAAATTCAAGTCAGACGGACAAACCAAATTTCCAAACCAACCGTTTAATTCATTATCCCGCCGTATTTTTAAGCCATTTATTAGACGTTGATTTTAAACAAAAACATTATAAATGCCGATTTTTAAAATCAAAACAGTTAAAATAATTGTATTCACTTCAATCCAGACATTTTTTATATAATTTATTTATAAATAATCACGAATGCAAGTTTCATTAAAATTCTAGGCTTATCTTGCATTAATATCTTGCTTCGATATTATTGCTTGATTTAATTTTAATGATAGTTGTTCCATTTCATTACATTGACTTAAGTAATCTAGTCTTTCGAATGGCTAAATCAGACTTTAGAATTGGTTAGCGAAGTTTTTCCAAATATTAAAAAAAAAACAATATTTAAATTGTTGCGTTGCCTCTATCTTCTATATCTCTTCTGAAGTGAAGCTAGCAGTGATTCTACGGTAGATTGCTAGAAGGCTAGTCAATCCTATAAGTTTGATGTAGGCCTAGTTGCTGTGTCATTAATTTTCATCTTAAACCATTTAAGTGTAGAAAGAGAATACATAAATTATGTTGTACAACAGTATAATGTATTATTTAATTATCAAAAGTATTGAAACTAATTTTGTAGTTATTAATTTGCAGTGCATCTAAACGTGTCTTTAAAAAAAAGGATGGACACTGTGTAGTGGTAGGCCAACTGTACATCACCTTCTATAACCATTGTAATATAATGATGTGTTTATTTGTCGTTCTTAGAATTAAAACGCAAACTTTAGTTATTATTTTGAATTTAACAATTTAAGTTAATTTAAAGTAATGTAGTTTATTTTAATTTTATTTATCATTAAAATTCAAATACGCAAAAATTATTTGTTAAATTTTAATAATGTTTTAATTGAATGTACAAATCGAAACAATGTTTCCCATCTGGAACCACCGATCTCTCGACAGCAATATCCTTTGACCCACGGTAACTAGAAGTTCTAGTTACCGTGCTTTGACCGACAAACTTATCTGCCGATTCAGACTCTCTTCACCTTCCCTTCGTTGAATCGCTGGCAACATCGCCGGTCGACAAGAGTCAGCCGATAATCGCCCAATCTGTACTTACATTAAATCGTTTACGTTTACAGACGTAACTACAGTTCCGTTCACTTTCCTGTAGTTTGTTACTGTGATTAGTTTAGGATGAAAGGCTTAGAATTTATAAGTTTTAAGCCGGGCTTCTTTAAGAAACGAAGAGCTCTAAAATTATTTATTGTCTTTTATATAATTTTGTTGTGCAACGTTTTTTATATAAATAATACATTGAAATTAACTAAGGTAGCTATTATTAATCTTGTGGATTTTTTTTAAAAAATTAACAAAATCAAAACATACAAATTGTAGGTAAAATAACACTCAAACGGCATAAACACATACAATAGATCAATGTTAGGTTAAACTTCATGCCAATTTGAACTCAATCGGTCAAAATGTTCTCTAGATATGAATTATTTTGTAAAAGAAACAAAATGGCGGATAACTGGAAAACAATGCTTTTCTGGTCCTATGTACATATGAAGAATTTTACTTTTTTTTAGGTCCCCTATCATCTTCTGAAGTTGTGCCAACCTCTCGCAAACCACCCTGCGAGCATAAAACAATTAAAGCATGTAATACAACCCTATATATTTCAATAAGTGACTAAAAATCAATTTAAGCGGCCATACTGTAAACTAGCTAAACTAAAAGGCACTAAAATGATAAGAACATAAAAAAATATGGTTACTGTAACTCGATTTATTTCCGGCGGGATGTGATATGAGGCTAATGTAGGCCTGCAACAAATTTAACCGCTGTAACAACACTCCAGCGACAGAGTTCACTAATGTTTACACGTGCGCAAAATAAGCCTTCAGTGTATCTAGAATGGTTCATTTCTAGGTATTGATTAATTTTGTAGAACATAAGTTTATTATTACAAAGTGTGCACTTGTTTCATGAAAATCATTGTTAAATAATATTTTGGAAATTATCAATCTACAACTTTTGAACTGCACGTCTCTTACTATTTTAACAAAACTGTGTTTGCATAATGTTCGCTTATACCTATAATCCAATCAAATTTAGTTTTGACCAGGAAAGTTGTGAGGTAGTTTTGATTTCTTCCATTCTGTATGTTTTTGTTGTGCTGAATCCGAATCCGAGGTTTGCAACAAATTTCGCGAAGCAACATTGACAAAAATGCAAAACAGATCATTTTTTGCGGGTATTCTCTTATAGCTCGAAAACTAACAACTTTTCATTAGTAACTTCTTTAACATATTAAAAATAAAAAAAAAACACAAGCTGATAGGTTTAAGTTTGTGGTTTACAAAACATTGTATGGTCTTGAATATACAGGTACAAACTGGTTGTATAAACTTTAACTTAAGAGACGAGTCTAAGTTTAAAGCTTTTGTATTATAAACATTAAGAATTGGGTAGTAGCAAATTCGTTGTGGTGATCGTGCATTTTGATGAAACAAAAGACTTCGTGTAAGTATTTAGGAGTGTTGTTTGATGGAGGTATATTTTTAAATGTACATTGTAGGACATTACTAACTAAACAATAAAATTTATTCAATGTCTTATGTTTATTTGTATTCACTTTATAAACATCGTCTCTTAAAAGCGTTTTAAAAGATGTTTGTCCGTGGTTTATAGAAGGTTGGACTATGGAATTTGTTTTTGTAAAAGTACAAAAGTAACAAATATTTGAGTTTTCATCGTAATGCAGAAAAGGTTTGTACGACTGTTTATCAATACAAAGGGCTGCGGCTTGTTTCAAAATGTCACTAGTATTATTGGGAATTTAACAAGTTCCAAACCCACAAGTGCTGGTAATTTCTGTTTCACAATAAAACAGATTTAAAATAATATCAGTTTTACAAGTAAAAGTTTTAATCTAAAAATTAGCTGACTAGGCAAGGCAACTGTTGTTTTGCTGTGAAGCGGTGTTTTTAGGTTAGGACTACATTTTAACATGCAGTAGTTTACTATTATTACCAGTGAACATATAGGCCTACAACTTTTTTTAAATGTCTATTCTAGTGTAGTTGAAAAAACATTACTATTAGATAATTTTTAAATTGATTTATTTAGGAATTCAATAAATGACAACCTTCTAATAATAAATTACAGTTTTGGAGTGGAAAAGTGCGTTTTCGCGGAGACACCCGAAATAAACAAATTTTCAAGTAGAGTTTGTGCCCAAATGGATCGTCGGAGAAAAAACCTAAATATTTAAATTTGTAGTAAATATTATACTATGTTCTTTAAATTTTAGAAGGGAGATTATTTATGAAAAGCTTATAGTTTTCGAGTTATAAGAAAAACCAGTAAACAAATTTATTTTTTACCCTTTCTGATTTTTTTCAATGTTGCTTCACGAAATTTTGTAGGCAAACCTAAGATTTGGATTCAGCACCCCAAAAGACACATAGAATGGAAGAAATCGAAACTATCTCACAACTTTCCATGTAAAAACAAATTTTGCCTGGATTGTAGGTATGATCGAACATTATGTAAGCAGGGTGTCTAGCAGTTGAGCTTCAGAAAATTCCCGTACAATTCCCGGTTTTTCCCGTACAAACCACGGAAAATAACCGAATTTGTCACAGTTTTAATTAAACTCTACTAATATACGGACCACCGTTCGGCATAAATACAACATAATTATAATACCTAAACATAGGCCTACTAAAGACTTGTAAAAACATCAGGGATTTTAAAAGTTGTGTTCCAAATGTGAAAGCAAAATAACAACAAATTATTTGTTTTTCGTGGCAATTAGCGTCAGTTTTAAGCGCAAGAAAATTTGGCGGGCTTCGACATTCGCGGGCTTGGTATTCGCGGTTTTGATTATTCGTGGTCGCTAAAAAAGTGTATGTACTGTAATTATTATTGTACGAATTTAAGAACATTGTATATGTAAATACCACGTCGGCAAAACTATCGCAAATACAACAAAACATAAAAGATTTCCCTACAACACACCTCTGTGTAAATACAAGTGGACTTGTGCAAATGAAGGTTAATATCATACTGTACTGTGTACAGTGAAGTTCTAAAAATAGATAAACCCAGACATTGACAGAGCAAGCAGGGGTGGGTACCGTTATGAAAGCACTGACCTTGAGGGGAGAGTGAGGTGACAAACAATGCATCAATTACAACTGTAGCCTACAATCGAAACAACTCGGCTTAAAATACTAATGTCAAGGACTGTCTTTTACCGTGTAAAACAGGACCTCATATAACAAGGACTGCCTGTATCTTATGTAAATTAATTATAGGTATTAGTACATAATGTGTTTAAATTTTCTATATGTCACGAACATAATAACCTCCCTTTTCCCATAAAGATTTGGTTTTCGCTATTCGCTGCAAGTTTTCGGAACCTATCCCCTGCGAATAGCGAGGGATTGCTGTATAGGCGTATATACATAGATTACATATCGGAAGAAAGTGACTGAAAGAGCGGCGCCGTTGTTTAATACTGTAATTCTATTTTTTTAAATAAACTATCAATAAACAATTCATCATAATTATTCATTATAAGTTTAAAATGTTTGAAACACAGGCTAAGACCGTTATAACCGTTATAACTGACAATTTAAATTATGTTTAATGGAAATTTCTATCCTTGTGCTTTACGTTTCCACGAGATTGTAATTAGAATGTTTTTACAAAACCCTGTCACCGAGACAGCTTTAACGGTCACACTCTTTCAACACTCAAGAGAATTCAGTAGTAGCTCTTTGGCAGGTTGTGTTTGACACTGACATTGGTGGGGGAGGGGTGGGAGGAAGCTGGAGGTGAGAGTGTGAGGACGACGGAGGATTTTGGACCGGTATTTTCTCACACCTACTTGGGAACCAGAATTAAATGCTGACAAATGAACGCATTATAGTATGTTTCAACCCAAATGTATTTAAAGTTCACCATTCAATAACTATTCTATTTAAGGACTGTCTAATTAAAAGTCCTAGATTATTATCCTGCCCCATTTTTCTAATTAATTTCCATTTTTCCTCCAAAAGCATTGCGAGTACAAACAAAAAATAAAGATGCTAATCATAATTAAGTAGTCTGTGTTAATTAATCTAGGTAGGTATTAATTATTTAATATTCTTACATGATGTGGTAAGGATATTAACAGTTAGAATCATAAATTGTCTTTTCATCACGTCAGTTGTTTCCCATGAAAACGTAATAGTTGTCTTGCAAGTAAAACAGTCTTGCAAATGCTGTACTGTTTATTTTCAACCTTAATAATATGTAATGTACGCTGGATACTTCAATTGAGCTAACACAACATTTAATAATAACGATTCCAATGACCATAAAATTATAAATGGGAGTAAACATTGTTATGTAATTTTAACTGCATGGTTCTTTAACGTTAATGTTATTAAAACAAGTTTTACTTATTTACCTTAACGAAGCAAGGTACAACAGCTATAAAAAGGTTTTACATATTTACCTGAACAAAACCAGTTATGACAGCTGTAAATAGATTTACTTATTTACCTGTCCGAAGCCAGGTACGAAAGCTATTCAAAAATTCTACTTATTTACCTAAACGAAGCCTGCTACGACAGCTATAAACAAGTTTTACATATTTATCTGAATGGAGCTAGGTACATCTTCTATACAATAGTGTTACTTATTTACCTGAACGAAGCCTGGTACAACAGCTATAAAACAAGTTGTACTTATTTACCTTAACGAAGCCAGGTACGACAGCTATAAGAATGAAGTGTTTAGTATATGCGGCCACACAAACAAAAGGGTTAAGGGTGGCGTTGAGGGGGCATGACAACAAGAAACAACAAACATTAAATTGATTTTACCGTTCTCCAGTTTATTTACAAATAAGAACAAGTGAAAAGATGGAACACTTTTTCGAGACTTCAGCTCGTCTGGACAGAACACACGAATTGAAAAAAAATTAAAGTTAAAATTACTTTTTATTTGTTACATTTAGTTAAAAAATAAGTAATCCCGACGCGCTGTGACTTTTTAACTGTCGAAATCGGGTTTCCCGTACCCAAAAACATATAAAACAATACCCACACTGAATTTTCAAAATTTTGATCCATAAACGTGATTGCGAAGCGTTACGATTTTTTAACTGTCAAAATAGGTTTTCCCGTACTCAAAAACATATAAAACTATACCCCACACTGTAGTTTCAAAGTGTCGAAAATACTTTTATTTTTTATAAAAAGATGTTTTGATGAAAAGTATGTTGCTTTTTTGGTGTAGTATAATGAAAAATATTGTACGTAACTCGACCGGTAAGTTTTTCCGTGTTTGCATTAAAGTCCCTATTTACCTAAACAATACAGAAATTATAGTCAACCGCACAAACACATTGAGATTATTATTTCTTACAGATAAAGAAACAAGGCAATAAATCACACCACGTTGTTGACTGTTGTGTTGTTCAATTGGATTGATTGGAATAAGATCACTGAATCTCACAATGTAAAACAGGAAACCGGCGCTCTCATTGCCGGTCCGAAATTATCGTATGCTCCCAGTTTCTATCGTGTCCGTGTAGTGAAACTAAATGGGATCTAAATGAAACTATTTCATGATCATTGCTATGGTAATACAGTTAATTTGTGCTCCAAAGAGCCCCTAGCGGGAAGGTTTTAGGGTAGTTTTGATTTCTTGCATTGTAAATATGTTTTTTGTGGTGCTGAATCCGAATGTGAGGTTTGCCTCAAAATTTCGTGACGCAACATTGAAAACAAAATGGAAAAAAGTTTAAAAATCTCATTTTTGAATGGTTTTTCTCTTATAAGCTAACTCGAAAAGTATCATTTTTTCATAAATAACCTTCTTATTCAAAATGAAAGAACATAAAATTTCCTACAAAATTTACAATTTAGGTTTTCTTCTCCGACGAATCGTTCGGGCTCAAGTGCTAGTTGAAAATTGTGGAATTTCGGCTGTCTCCTCAAAAACTCACTTTTCACTCTAAAACTCGAATTTATTATTAAAGACTATAATTTTCTCCTACTTTTAAGTTGAATACAATGTAGACTGGTTTCAACTCCAGTAATAATACAAAACTAGTTAAAATAAACAACAAATTTAATATACCACTCAGCTAGTCTATCTCCGCCGCGTTGTTTAGTTTTCTGAATTTGTCTTCTGTATTTAGATCCCACAATAAACTATGGTTAAAAATTCAAAACGAATTATATGCTTTTGAATTAATTAACTAAACTAATATTAATAGTGTTACGGTAACTATAAAAAATAAGAATTTTAAAATTTTAAAACACTATACAAATACGGTAACTATAACAATTCGAATGGTAATAATTATACGATATCTGACTGCAAAAATGTAAATAATAATAATAATACGATAAACATAACAATACGATAAAAATAATAAATCAAATTCGGTATGGATAAAGTTCAGTCTATCTATTTTTCACGCTCCACTGAAGGAATTTACGAGGTCAGGATAAAACAAACTAATTGCCTTCACTGCAAAATTTCTTCCGATCGACACGAGGGAACATTTTTCTCGGAAAAGGCCGCCTCTGTTAGGCAAACACTACTCTGCTGCTTGCAAAACGAAAGTATGAGTCATTTTATTTTAGCGGGTCTGAAGCAATGATGTGGTTCTTGTCGTAGGTTTTGCTGGACACACAGCGGATGTCCGACATACGTTGAACTGTTGAAGTTCGAATCGCAAGATTAATAATTTCTATAACAAAAATCAGCAATGAATTTGGTTCATATGTTAAAAATATATGTACAGCGACCATAATATTAAATATAACTAACCACTACATCTTGTTAGCCGGAAAATTAATTATTAATTTGGTTCATAAGTTATTAATATACAGTATGATTAATTGTTTGAATCCGATTAAATTGTTTGTTTTTAACCAATGTACATAATCTCCTAAGTAACATGGGCTATGCTATGTAAATATAACCTTATTAGTTATACTGTTAACAAACATGGGTCATAATCCAATACTGAGTTGGAATACCCATATTTATAGGACATATTGAAAAATCTATACATTTTATTAAACACAGCTTTCTCTCACATATTCAAAATTAACGGATTTATTATTTTTCTAGTATTCCTGCGCGAGCAACAAGTTGCTATGATAAAAACCAGAGTGCGGGCAAAACACTCGATAAGGAACGCAAATTCGGCGAGTACATGCGTCCACAATACATAGGATTTTTTCGTCATAAATTATCCAAAATTATTGAAACTATTTTTATTTGAAAGGTAATTAAACTTCCAATGTGGATGTCTTTTTACATTTTTGATATTTGCTTTATTGAATAAGGAAAAAAATTGCAAACTTTGACTTTGAGTTAAGTCGAAGAACAAATTTATTTAAAAACAAATTTAAAAAACTAAAAGACATCCACATTCGGACTGTTCTAACCTTTAAAATTACATATTCACAATAATTGTCTGATCATTATTACTCCAGTAATCTTGTTACGCGTTTAACATTGCTCTTATGGGAGTTGAAATTCAAGATGGTGGCTGGGTCTGCCGTGCCTTAAATTTATAGATGTGTCATTCGCACGCTTTTAGAACCAATTAGTGAAAACCCGGTGGTCCTTTATGACCGATTGGGTTCAAAACCTTTCTTAAATAAGGGTGGTATATAATAGCTGTTAAGGGTAGAGATCTCTTAGTGTATTTTGCCGAACTTCTCATTTTCTCGTATTTCAATTAGCTGCATGATAATAACGCCCATACGAATATTACTTTTGCTAAATTCATTAAAATTATAGGTAAAATTATAGCGCCTTAGATGAAATAAAATTAACATCTACTCTAAATACTTAAACAAAATACCATAAATAACAAAAAAGACACGTAAAATTCGCAAAATGTTACGAAATAGTCTTTAAAACGTTTCCTAGCCATTTTTGAGCTAATAGCTACTTATGCAACCGAGACGGTTAAATTACCATCTACTCTAAAAACTTAAACTAAAAATATCATAAATAACAAAAAAAGACACATCAAATATGTAAAATATGACGAAATAATTTTTAAAACGCTTCCTACGTAGGCCTATTTTGAGCTAGTAGCTACTTATGCAACCTAGACAGTTAAATTAACATCTACTCTAAGTAATTAAACTAAAAATACCATAAATAACAAAAAAGGCACATCAAATATGCGAAATGTGACGAAATATTTTTTAAAACGCTTCCTACGTCGGCCTATTTAGAGCTAATAGCTACTTATGCAACCTAGGTAGTTAAATTACCATCTACTCTGAATTCCGTACTTAAACTAAAATACCATAAATAACAAAAAAGACGTGTTGCACCAACACATATTTCTTGAATGTAAATATTCATTCATTACCTTAGCAACCAATTTTATTGAATAAAATAACAGATAAAACAGTTGATTCGGATGTCCAGCTTAGAACAAAATCAAATTTATAGTTAGGCCTAGACTGAACCAACACATGTTTCAAAACACAAACCAATAAAAGCTGGAATTTAAAAATAAGAGACCACTATTTACATCCTAATTAAAAATAAATCAGACATATTAGAATTTAATAGTAGGGCCTATTTATATAAAATAACCTGTTTTCATTTGCTTCGACGCGAGTCACCGCGGGGGTTGGTGAGCGAAGCGAGCAGTGGGCGGAGCCCTCTAGTATATTATATCTATTTGAAACAATAATGTTGTTACACAATGATCTGTCCATGAAAAAACTTTACAGAAGGATAATTTAGTAATTTTATTATTACTGTATTGGCGTTTTTTAAAAGTTATATCACACACGTTTTGTGAATAAAATCTTATATGCAGTATTAGTATTTCAATTTCTTTACAATTCAATGTATTACATAATATAATATTTAAAAAAAACAATGCAATTGAATAGTACGAATTAAAACATCAAGGACATGCGAACTTTGAACCCAGTGAGTCCGAAAGTATGACGAGTTCAAAAGTGTGCGAGTATCTCAGAAGTTGCAGACTTTTAGACTCAGCTAATGAACCCAGCAGTGGGTTCAAACTGCTGTGAAAAATCATCTACTGAGCCCCAAAATATAAATGATGTTGCTGTTAAGGCAGGTAAAATAAATTTAATTTAATTTAAATATTTAATTTAATAACTATTAATATTTAATTTAATTTATATTAAATTAAATTTTCGGTTAAGCCTAGATTGTTGAACCAACACATATTTCTTTAATGTAAATATTCATTCATTACCTTAGCAACCAATTTTATTGAATAAAATAACAGATAAAACAGTTAATTCGGATGTCCAGCTTAGAACAAAATAAAATTTATAGTTAGGCTTAGACTGAACCAACACATGTTTCAACACACAAACCAATAAAATCTGGAGGTAAGGAATTTAAAAATAAGAGACCACTATTTGCATCCTAATTAAAAATAAATCAGACACATTAGAATTTAATAGTAGGCTATTTATATAAAATAGCCTGTTTGCATTTGCTTCGACGCGAGTCACCGCGGGGGTTGGTGAGCGAAGTGAGCAGGGGGCGGAGCCCTCTAGTATATTATATCTATTTGCAACAATAATTTTTAAACACAGTGTTTCTTCCATCAAAATAAATTACGGAAGGATGATTTAGTAATTTTAACATTACTGTATTGGCGTTTTTTAAAAGTTCTAGTAGGCTATATATACTACACTCTTTTTGTGAATTAAAAAGTTATATATTAGTACCGGGAGACCGAGCTTTGCTCGGATAAGATGGAACATTTAATTGATAAGTTAATAATTTAGTAAATAACACAAAAAAATATTTCGTTTCGGAGGTCTTCCGCGTTTCATATCTAGACTAAAACAAAATTAAGTTCGGGTTAAACGATTTGGTTCAGTAAAAACAACCTGAATATATGAATCGGCTGTTGTTTACAAAAAAATCATATTCTGTTGTTCAAAAATCAAATAAAAAAGGTTTGTTTCAGGATACATGGGAACGTTAGAAGCCACTGGGGCGGATCC
>JAGFPH010009793.1:12074-44464 GCA_018207615.1 Philaenus spumarius | reverse complement strand
GTCTTCTGAATTGCATCAGAAACTGCTACACTTGGGCCATTCACTATGCCTTTTAGTTCTGCTTGTTCAGTGAACAATGTTTTAATACCCAACTAAAATAAAAAATATTTACAGCCTTATTAATTTTATATGATTAACAACAATAAGGTTAAATTCCCTGTAATTTATTACTTAAATGTAAATATTCAACTACAAGCTCATATAATACTTATGATGGTTAATGCATGGCTTTTTTGTTGACCCTTGCTTGCTTTTCTGAAACAATAGGTTCCATGAAAGATTTCTCTTACGATGCTGCTCACTATGTAAATTGTCTTTTACTATAAATTTAAACTTTTTAACACATGATCTAAATAATGCATAACAGCAATATGTCTGAGTAATATTGAGGACCTCGTAAATAATTTTTGCGACTATATGGCATTCAATCATTTTATATTGTTTTGTATCAAAACTTATAGGTAGTAAATTCATAATTTAGAAGCACAAAAACTTTTCATTATATAGATTTTCCGGAAAATTGTTAAAAATTGGCCCAGGTGCTTGTCTGTACCAAGTTTCAAGGTTGTATATCAAGTACTGTAGAAGTTTAAAATATAAGTTTACGTTTTTACCTGTCTGGCTTTATAACACATTATTAGAAGTACCTAATAGCATATACCTTTTGCAACACAGCTTTGAGATCAATTGTAGATTCTATCTTGAATTTTGGAATTTGAACTTGGACTTGAATATAAGTTAGGTTTTGTACTATTTCTTCAAAGCTAACAGCTGCAAGTTTAGTTTCTAAGTCTTGTAAGCCATCAACAGCATTGGGCAATATAAAGACCATACTATACTTGCGGTCCTGAAACATCAAAGTGGATTATGAAACAAACATATTCTGAAATAAAGTTGGATTACAACTAATAAATTTTGCCAATTAACTGTTATATTTTACAGGAAAATAATGTAATATATAATTTTAGAAAAACTGAAGAATCCTTCAATTTTTTAATTGAAATTTACTTAAAATAGTTACATTATAGATTACACTTTTTATGCATACTAAAAGTGCCAGGTATTATTTTATTCTGGCTAAACAAGTTTATATTTAGATTCAGTGTTAGTAAAAAAGTTGAGGAAATTTCATCACTTTCAAGACATTGCTGAACAAGTTAAAACATAAAATCATTGATAGTGGAATTTGATGTAACTTGGTAACTAAGTACCAAGGGTAATTTATAAAATCTTAGTACTGCTTAGAGCAATACTGAAGTTTACAAAACATACAGGGTGTTTGAAAAGTCTAGGAACAGCCTAATATCTCAAAATGTACGAGTCTTATGAGATAGAAATAAAAGCAGTTATTTACAACCATAAAAGAAACACTTTTTGGTGAGTTTGAAATTTTTCCGCCATCTTGGATCCGCCATCTTGGCACGAACTTCATTTTTTTTAAATGGGAAGTTGGTCATGTGATACATCATTTCAATGTGGAATTTCAAGAGAAAACCAACGGTGAAATTTGCACAAAATTTCTTTAACCATATCTTTAACCGATTCAAAATGGCGGCCAAAAACCACGAAATCGTTTTTTAAGATTTTGCCCCACTTTGCAGTACTGTTTTAAAAATATATATGAATTATTCTTCTTTTTGGATTTAGAATTAAATAAACTTTCAAACGATATGCCACACAACGATAGTTGGGAGTATTTAAAAAATTTTAGTTACAGCCATTTTGATTTTTTCAAAATTGATTTCGAGTGATTGAATTAAATACAGTTGTGTAGCATATCATTTGAAAGCTTATTTAATTCTGAATCCAAATAGAAGAATAAATAACATTTTAATAAAAAAAATAATAGTACAGCAAAATGGGGCAAAATAGGAAAACACGATTTCGTTGTTTTTGGCCGCCATTTTTAATCGGTTAAAGGTTTTTATTAAGCTGTTCCCAGACTTTTCAAACACTCTGTATAATAATTCATTAGATAAAAAATATAATTTTGCTACGTGAATAACAAGACTGTTTTATAAAACAAAATTTAAATTGATTGAACTTTAAATTTTGAAAACTGTTTTCTCAAAATAATTTTGTACAAAAATACTTGTAGTACCTTAAACAATACTTGTAGAACTTTAGCATTCAAGGATGAAGATTGTGTATATTTGTATCTCGATGTTTCCTCCATCATTTTAGTTGTTACTTTATTACCCGTACTTAAATAAAAGTCTGCATTAAATACACGTGAGAACGGAGTCGACCAACCGTCTTTAAAGTGTGCTGCATTCACAAGAACTAGAGTTGTATCTGGTGAGATGGAGTCTGTAAAACAAAATTGAATTATAAACTAGGTGGTAATTTCACTAAAACACTGATGACTGCTAAAACATTGTAAACAGTTGTTGAAAAACAAAGTTTTAAATGGCATTTGCAACAGCACTCACCTGATAAGTGAACCTGGTAATTTCATAACGAAATTGTGTTGAGATATACGTTCATATTTTAATTGAATAAACGAACAGCTGACTTTACGGCCCTAGGGCAGAAAAGAGCTACTTTCGGCCTCCAAATGGCGTTCCGAAAATAGCTGAAAACATCTTAGTGTGGTGAAAAAAGGTTTTCAAGGATGCCGAGTTGAATAAAAAAATTATTACACATAACTTAACTATTATCCTTGATCCGATTGTTTTGACAGTTACGCCATCCGATAGGGAATCAAAAGGGCTACAGAAAAGGTGTCTTGACATTTTTTGTTAAAATGTACGGATTTTTAGTAATATAGGTTTGAAATTTTCAAACAGCCGCCATTTTGAAACTCATAATTGGATTTAATCGCTTATTTTTCTTGAGATATGTCATTGTTAGGTTAAACTTCATGCCAAGTTTGAACTCAATCAGTCAAACCGTTCTCTAGATAAGATTTATTTTGTACAAAAAACAAAATGGCGGATATCTGGAAAACGAAGCGTTTTCGGATCTGTGTTTATATGAACTTTTTATTTATTTTGACCCATAGACATAGATCCATTCCCCGAAGTTTGGCACTTTACTTATGGGACACCCTGTAGTCTAATACATTTTTAGTACCTACTGTAATTACAAAATATTAAATTTAATATTCCAGCTCTCATTGAACATGTATAAGTATTTTCAAACAGTTGTAGATCTAATGTAGGCTATAATATACAGAGTGACCCCGAACTCTCTGGACCCCTTTTGCGGATATGTTCCTGGGATCCAGACAAACATATTATTTCACAATATAAACATGGGTCTACGGTGCTTATTTTTTCGTCTGTCTGTATGTGTTTTTTACAAAATACTTAATATTTTTGGAAGTAGAAACGATATTGAGCTCAAACTTGTTATACCTATTTTTTGCGTAACCTTTTATCACTGTAAGAAAAATTAGAACATTATTTTAAATATTTTCAAAATGGCGGCCGTATATACTTTTTAATGTCAAAAACCGCTAACTTTACCAAAAAAAATACAAGAGACAAAAAAGTTTACTTTTTTAATGGCAAACACAATGTTTTTTTTTTATTTTGTCTGCAGCTCAAAGGATAACAGATATATTGACAAAAAAAGGAAAAATTGATTTCTTGATAGTTGTCAACAATACCCAGAATTACTCTAGAAACAAAATATTTTAAAGTTATTATGACCTAAACTAATAAGTTATTTGCATAATGTTTCGAGCATTTTCTGAGCTGATTCCACTAGGAAAAACTAATAAAAATTTTCATATATTCATATAGGTCTAGAAATGTTTCGTTAGAGAGATCAGGCGAAAGATTGCACCCGTGTTTCAGATTACTCACAGATCTCAAATCTTTAAAAATAAATTACTGAATTATAAAATATCCACCTTTTAAGTACAAATGTATCTGTAGCTTAATTAAGAAAATCGAATGAGAAACAACAATGTGACCATGTTTACAAATAAAAGTATTAGCTGTTCATTAAGACCGAATTTTGCGTTTTGGGTCAAATATCGCAACAATTACTGCAGCTACAGAACTGGGATTTATTTTATTAAATTTATCTGCTCATTTTACGTAAATTAAATTAAATTTTACACCTTAATTAACGCCCTACATATTTCAATAGGGATTCCGGATTCGTTTCTGTGAGTAATCTGAAACACGGGTGATATCTTTCGCCAGCTCGCTCTAACGAAGCATTTCCAGACCTATGAATATATGAACTCTTATTATTTTTATTATATTTTTTTATATTCATTATTTTTTGCTAGTAGAATCAGTTTAGAAAGTGCTCGGAACATTATGCAAATAAATTATTAGTTTAGCTCATAATAACTTTAAAATATTTTGATTCTAGAGTAATTCTGGGTATTTTTGACAACTACCAAGAAATAAATGTTTCCTTTTTTTGTCAATATCTCTGTTATCCTTTGAGCTGCAGACAAATTAAAAAATGTTGTCTTTGCCATTAAAAAAGTAAATTCTTTTGTTTCTTGTAATTTTTTTGTAAAGTTAGCGGATTTTGAGATATTTGACATTAAAAATTATAAACGGCCGCCATTTTGAAAATATTTAAAATAATGTTCTAATTTTTCGTACAGTGATAAAAGGTTACGCGACAAATAGGTGTACAAAGTTTGAGCTCAATATCATTTCTACTTCCAAAAATATTAAGTATTTTGTAAAAAAACACATACAGACAGACAGACGAAAAAATAAGCACCGTAGACCCACGTTTATATTGTGAAATATGTTTGTCTGGATCCCAGGAACACATCCACAAAAGGGGTCCAAGTAAGTTCGGTGACACGTTGTATACTGTGTATATGATCCGTTGTGAGGATCGAAGATGTTGAAAATTTACATCTTTTTATACAATCATTTTTTTATTTCGTCATTCAGAAGAAACTACTTAGGCCTAAAAACATCAAACTATATTTAACCAGGTTTATGCCATTACGAATTTTCAACATAGTAAATGTTCAGAGCTAACAGTTAATTATCCGTAGGCCTATATAGGCCTAGCGCCTGATAAACTGTAAGGTAAGAGGCCCAATTATTGTCCCCCAGGGTAATTCATAAGTAGTTGGTGCTATCTGTCGGCCTACTGTCACTTTCGGACTTTTTGTCGGATTTTTGTATTTTCTTCTTTCACTTAAAATCGTATTTAGACTATTAAATAGAACGTTTTTTGAATATACTATAAAATTCTGTCATCTCTTTACAAAAATATAGGAACACTTTTTTTCTAATATTGGATTTTTACTTTTTTACTTTTTATTTTTTGACTGAGCGTAAGCGAGGTCTCCGTTTTAACTCGACCGTTCGGCATTTCGTCTGTGTGTCTGTCTCACGATTACGGCCAAACGCCTTGACCGATTTTGATGATTTTTTGCATGAATGTTCCTTATTCCTAAGCCGAGCCATGTATATATAAGGTTTTTTCAATTTTTCATTTTTAACCCCTTAAATAAAATAAAAATGGCGGCCGCACCGTTTCTCTCAGTGTAAGCTTTTTTCCAAAGCCAGTTTGTGGCTTAACCGTAAGTGGAATTTAAAAACTAATTACATTTTGCTAGTAGCAAATTTGATTTTCAACAAAATTGTATTCTTGATTTTTTTTCCGTATCTCTAACGGTAAGCTCGCAAAATGGCCGTAAACTTCGAATTTGTTAAAAATCGTCCAAGGTTTTGTATTTCAACCATGTTTTTATACGTTTATTCTAAATCAATTCAAAAGTGTTCCGTAGCTTTTTTGTAGATAAAGGTTTAAAGAATTCATATATGCCAGTAAAAAAATTATTGAAGTAAAACTAAGAATGTTATTAGCTCAAGAAACAATCACGTTCAGTAACGAAAGGAAAATGTTTAACTTTAGGCCTACATAAAAAGTAGTAAAAATTATTGTAATTTTTTTCATAAACGTAAAAAAGTTTCGTAATTTAGATCTAAATAGAATTGTATAAAAATATTTATCATTTTCAAATTTCTTATTTTTAAAACACCAGTTTTTATGTTCCTACTACAAGACTGCTAACAAAACTAGGCCTGTTTTGAATAGTAATTTAGGAATATATCATTTGCCCAAAAATGACATATTATTATAAGAAAGTGTAGAGGATAAATCAAAGAATTGAACTGTATACCTGTAAACTAGTAGTTCTGTGAACAGTAGACCTCGCTCGTTGAAATAACAAATGTGGTTTTGAGCTTAGGTTAAAAAATAGTGTGCCAGTAAGGAAGTAAGCACAAGGTTTAGCCAGTGAAACATTATTTACAATTCCCGCGATTCCGGGATTTCTAGTTCTCGTTTTTATTTCTTTTCTTGAGCTTTAACTGCTAAAGATTTTCTTTTAGAGGCATTGTGTTTTATTTAGGTTAATAATGCGTAAGATAGCTAAAAATATCAAGTTATAGAGGGAAAACATATAATTAAATATTTACAAAAATTACATACTTAAATAACTAAAACTTAAAAATGTATTTACAGTTCCATAACTTCCTTATCATATTCCAATATTAGAAATAATGAAAACAAACGATGTTAAAACGTCGTGATAGTGATCTCAACTTTATTCTCAAAACATGTACCAACATTTCCCACGGTGTCCTAGGGTCATTTTTTGTATGTCCTTTATCGCCGCGAGGTTTCATTTGTTTTATTTCATTTTGTAATTCAATAAAGCTAAGTCAAATACTTTTATGAAATTTACAATGATAATTTACAGGTATACAGTTCAATTCTTTTATTTATCCTCTACACTTTCTTATAATAATATGTCATTTTTTGGCAAATGATATATTCCTAAATTACTATTCAAAACAGGCCTAGTTTTATTAGCAGTCTTGTAGTAGGAACTTAAAAACTGGTGTTTTTAAAATAAGAAATTTGAAATTTATAAATATTTTTATACAATTCTATTTAGAACTAAATTACGAAACATTTTTACATTTATGAAAAAAATTACAATAATTTTTACTACTTTTTATGTAGGCCTAAAGTTAAACATTTTCCTTTCGTCACTGAACGTGATTGTTTCTTGAGCTAATAACTTTCTTAATTTTATTTCAATAATTTTTTTACTGGCATATATGAATTCTTTAAACCTTTATCTACAAAAAAGCTATGGAACACTTTTGAATTGGTTTAGAATAAAAGTATAAAAACATGGTTGAAATACAAAAACTTGGACTATTTTTAACAAATTCGAAGTTCACGGCCATTTTGTGAGCTTACCGTTAGAGATACGGAAAAAAAATCAAGAATACAATTTTGTTTAAAATTTAATTTGCTTTCAGCAAAATGTTATTAGTTTTTAAATTCGACTTACGGTTAAGCCACAAACTGGCTTTGGAAAAAAGCTTATACTGAGAGAAACGGTCCTGCCGCCATTTTTATTTAATTTAAGGGGTTAAAAATGAAAAATGGAAAAAAACCGTATATACATGGCTCGGCCTTGGAATAAGGAACATTCATGCAAAAAATCGTCAAAATCGGTCAAGGCGTTTGGCCGTAATCGTGAGACAGACACACAGACACACAGACGAAATGCCGAACGGTCGAGTTAAAACGGAGACCTCGCTTACGCTCGGTCAATTATCATTGTAAATTTCATTAAAGTATTTGACTTAGCTTTACTTGAATTACAAAATGAGATGAAACAAATGAAACCGCGCGGCGATAAAGGACATACAAAAAATGACCGTAGGACACCGTGGGAAGTGTTGGTACATGGGTTGAGATCACTATCACGACGTTTAACATCGTTTGTTTTAATTATTTCTAATATTGGAATATGATATGGAACTTAAGTTAACTTATGATACGTTGTTAAGTTTGAGTTATTTAAGTATGTAAATATTTAATTGTATGTTGCCTCTCTATAACGCGATATTTTTAGCTATCTTACGCATTATTAACCTAAATAAAATACAATGCCTCTAAAAGAAAATCTTTAGCAGTTAAAGCTCAAGAAAAGAAATAAAAACGAGAACTAGAAATCCCGGAATCGCGGGAATTGTAAATAATGTTTCACTGGCTAAACCTTGTGCTTACTTCCTTACTGGCACACTTTTTTTAACCTAAGCTCAAAACCACATTTGTTATTTCAACGAGCGAGGTCTACTGTTCGCAGAACTACTAGTTATTTTTTTAACAATACATCCAAAAACCAACTTTAGCCCTTAAAACTAGATAGTGGAGTTTTGGCTTCACTGAGGTATTTTTGTTTTTGGAAAATATTTGTTAGGAACTGAGTTATAGGTCAATTCCCTCAAGGGGACTATATTTATTTGGTCCCCTTACCTTAAATAAAAATCTATAAATAAGTCATGGTTATATTTTCTATTTGTTTTAAAAATTACCTGGACTGATTAAATCTTTGATTTTGTTGTTGGTTTTGCTCTCAACAAATGTGTTAATCGTATTTGCAGCTGCAATTGGTGAATTATAATCAACTGCTTGCACATCTGACTTAAAGTAATTTTGTGCGATTGTAGAAAAGTCTGGATTGAGTGAAATTCCAGTTTTGGGGAAAAGACGAGTTGCAAGTTTCAATTTGTCACCCTGGAAAATAGAATGTTAAATGAAAAAACAAAAACAAACAAGAATCGTGTAATAACAAAAGAAACTAATTTAATAAAACCATTAGAAACTGGTTTTGAACGTAATTCCTTAATATATTTACATTAAATGCAAATTAATGTAGCCAGTATCATACTTGTGTTTCCTGGCGGTAATTATCTTTGATCCATGATTATTTTAAACGGACTATCTAATTTGTATTGTCAAGTTTGTTAAAATGCATGACTAAGCATACTTAAGCATAATTAAGTGAATAATTAATTAAAACAGGAAAGACATTTTACACTATAGTTTCCTTCTATTTTTTTTATGTAAAATTTTGTTTTTTGTGTGCATAGGTATCGTGTTTTTAGAGGAAGTAAAATCATATAATAATATTTATGTAGATAATAGCAATTTAAATTAAGAGATACTGAAAATAAAACCATTTTTGTTAAATACAATGACACAATACTTATTTTTCTGAAATAATTAAATTATTTATTAACTAAGCCATTTTTTTAAATTTCAACGTTAAAAATCGCTTGCTTACAATTAAGAAAAATTCAATTACATTACAAAAAACAATTGAAATCTTAAGAAAAAAAATTATGAATTATTGTAAGATATATACATACGTTAATCTTTTTCAGTAGAGTTTGATATCCATTTTTGATATTTTCATTATTACTGCTGAGGTGGAGAGCAGCTCTTAATTCGTCTGCAGTTTTTCCTTGAGCACCAAGGGTAACCAAGGATAAGAGCAAATTAGAACTTACTGGGCAGAATAAGGTGTTTCCATTTTCTTTTCCTAGAATCTAAATCAACAAAATAAAACATTTTACCTAATTATAATATTCATTAACATGAATAATCTTTGAAGTTTAAATAGTGAGAAGAAATTATTTAAGACTAATTACAATACTGTAACACAAATTCTTACACACACAGGTGTAACAATCAAACGTGTTTCAACGACAAAGTTGTTATCCCCAGTGATCCATGAGCTACAACTAACAAATAAATTACAACTAACTTTTTTTAGGACTCAGCTACATATTTATACTTTTTTACATGAGTGGGCGAGATCTTATTTTCTAAACAACCGATAGGGTTAACGTACAAGAGAAAGTGAAATCGCATAGTGACTAAAAGGAAGAGTAATATTAAATAATTTACATTAATGTAGGCTACCAGTACAAACCCTACAACTGTTTGAGTGCTCAATTTGAGCAGTCATGGGTTCGTGGCACTTGGCCTAGGTCATATTTAAAACAACTTGTTATACATTCAGGTTATTTTGTTTCCATGTTAGGGGCCTATATAAACCATAAAAATATAAAATAACTTATCATAAGACAAAAAATACCTCTAGTCGTACTTTTAATTCAAATTTAAATATTATTTTTATTATAACCTAAAAATAGAATATTACGCCCTTATAAAAAAGTAGGCCTAATAGCCCTTCCTAGTATTAATAAGCCCTTAAATATACAATAACTTATCATAAGACAAACAATACTTCTAGTCATCCTTTTAATTCAAATTTAACAATGATTTTTATTATAACCTTAAAAATAATATTCTTTATATACCCGTATAAATATTATTTCTCAAAGATGTTTTTTGTCGCTAAGCGATATCTCCCTTGATTCTTCATCAAAATGTATTATTCAGACATCATTTTAAAGCTTAGGTTACCCGCTATTGACAAAAAATAGACAAATAGCTTAAAATTAATGTTTTTGTTAAAAAAAAAATTATTGAAAAACTTTCCTATGAAAGTTCATTTTTTGATTCCTAATGAAAGGCGCTATCTATTAACAATCTGTGTAACTAACATTAAATCAACGTAAAGCGTTAGATCTATAATTATGTACATTTTTATAAACTGTTATTTATAAGCCAAAGTAAATAAATAATAATGTGTTAATTTGTAGTGTTTTGCAGTTTCTTGATGAGCATCGTGAATGCCAATCTTTTAAAAAAATGTTTAATCAATTCTACAATGCCTGAAAAAGTATGTGAAACGACGGCAAAAAGCATAAATTAGATTAGATAAAATTAGATTAGATTACTTCATAAATGAGATATACATAATTAATAATGTCCAATTTGTACAACAGTACTTCATGAAGAACTATGTCCAAATAATATGTTTCAAATCATTAATATACCAGACAGCAGCACCTTACAGACACATGGTTATTTTTTTCAAATATCAAATTATCACCAAACACATTGCAGATTTATTATTCTGTTTCGATGTAATTTTTAACAGTGAGACGGGGCAATGTTTTTCAAGTGTCTTAAATTAAAGTGCCGCCTTACTGATGCATTGCATTGAATGGCTGTTATCTGTAACATATAAGAATTCTGCCTCAGGGCAAGCCCTTTGGCGGTTAGGATAAGTCCACAACTGATATAATTAAATGTTGAGATTGTACCGTTGGGTGCTACCTGGGTGCTTTAAAATGTACAATCACACAGTAGTTCAAACTTTTACTAATAGAATGCAGTAATAGATAAAATTTTGTTATTAATCGAGTTTCCGATCAGTTCTGTCATATGCTGCTCCCTTACATACAATGAGCTCATTTTAAGGGACACACAAATTCAGAGTGAGCTTTTTAAAATGACACCAAAAACGTCAAAATCGGTAAAAAAAACTCTAGGAGTTCTACTGACAAAATAACCCCTAGCAAATTAATTATGTGTATAGATTAGGATTAGAGTTTCGGATCGGATCTTTGATTATGGACATAATCAAGGATCGGATCCACCATATGCTGTTCCCATAAGCTTTAAAAATGTACTATTAAGCAGTAGTTCAAACTGTTGTCAATAGAATGAGGTGATAGATCAAATTTTATACAGTGACTAGAAAAATGTTACTACCATCAGAAAATGTATTTAGTAATAATTAATGTTTCGGATCAATTCCGTCTTGTGCTGCTCCCTGAAGGCTTTTAAATGTACCTTCCTGCTGATAATAAATTTATTTTTAGAATCATAAAGTTGTTAGATCACATTTTTTAAGTGAAAACTTCTTTAGGCGCTTTGGGTACTTTTTTGCATGGAGAAAAATTATTGTTCTTGCCACACCGTCTTCGTCATCGCAAGGACAAACTATTATTAAGGCACCGTTGCATCACCACAAATATTTAAGACACAGTCACATCCATGCAATTAGTTAAAGCTCCATCACATCTCCGCAATTATTTAAGAAGGTCCATTGCATTCCCACAATTATTTAAGGCTCCATCGCATATCAGTAATTATTTAAAGCTCTATCTTATCTCCACAATTATTTAAGAATCCGTCGCATCTCCGCAATTATTTAAGGCTCCATTACAACATTAATACATTGATTAAAAAAATACTTTGCTTTAAATTTTTAATCAATGCTCAAATAAATTGCTAAAAAGATTTTGCTTCTGACGGCAGTCTCACGACTGCCTATGTTTTTTTTTTATATATATTACTGGTAGCCTAATGGTTGTTAACAATGCCAGATAAGGTCCGTAAGGTGGTGCCATCTGATTCCTTTATTTGAACTATTTACAAAAATTGTTAAATCGAGTATTGCTAGGCAGAATATTAATCAAATTGTTTAAGCTAGTAATTTTCTAAAGCAATCCGATTCACCGCCAGCAAAATTTTTTGGATGCGGTGCCTCTATAGAAGCACCAATAAGTGCTACATTCCAAATTTATTTGAGCTCCTTCATTGGAAAGTTATGAGTGGACTCGAGTGGAGGTTATATGCAAACTACTGCACAATGTAATTTATAAATGGTGGTTAGATGAACGAGGTCCGAGGCTTGAGACATTGTCACAGAATTAAACTAACATTAACTACACATTAGTGCAATAATTTATTTTAAAGTGGCTATGTACCCATTAATTTGGGCCGTTACACAATATGTCACATAAAGCTTACTTTCTTAACAATATGTGAAAGCCTACCTGGTATACATTGTTTGAAACAATGTTGGAGCTTTGAATTATACTGTTGCTTCCATCGTCCACTGGATTACTGGAGGCATGACAGACTATCAGCGTTATAAGAAATACTGAAAACAAAATTGGCAATCATTGAATGTTGGAGTTTGTCTACATAATGTTATAATATGACAATAATTTAATATAAAATAATATATAAGGCTACAAAATTGTACTAACAGTCTTCTTTCTAAGGAGATTTAAAGAAACAAACTTGACAACCTTGAGACAAAGCATCATTAGTGGTGATCTGATTATAATGACATAAATCCATGCATTCATTTAAGTGTTTGATTTAATCTGTTACAACTATGAACCTGTGATTACCCACATGTTTAGAGACATTTGAGTTTGCACAACTGTTTAGGTATGTCATGGAGTGACACTCCAAAGTTAAAACTCATTTGAAGCAAAGTATTCCACTAATAATAAAAATTATAGGGATCATTGAAATGCTTCAGAAATCTACTTTACTTTATTATAAAGGGAAGTTTGTACATTTGTTTATTACGACATTACTGAAAGATTACTTAAGTAAATGTTTGAAGTATTTCCGTCTATTTAACATGGGCTATGTTCTGGATGTGTTTTCAAATTGGAGCTGAGCGATGATTGAAAAAATTAAAATCATTTATGAATGATTTTCATATATAATGCTTTGTATACCTTATACTTGCTAAACTGTTAAAGAAAACCCAAAACAGTAAGCAAATTAAATCCTAAAATGCAACTTAAGTTTTTGAAAAATTTCAAAATAAAGGTTTTTGGATTGAAAGCTTTCATAAAGATATTTGCAAAATCTTTAGCCTAACCTAATAAATGTAAATTTGTACTTATGCTATATTTAAATGAATACTCATTTATAAATGTTCAAAGTATGGCCTGAATAACTAGTCTGCCTGCAGCATATAGGCCTATTGAGAAATCATTCAAACTGTTTCATATTAAATTTTCACAGTTTAAGAATTGTGACAAGTCAGCAGAAACGTCTTATTGCAGCAAAGAGGATGCAAACAAAATGACACTTACGACTAAAGTAACCATTGAAGTAAAACATGGAAATTAAACTTATTAAGAAATTATTTTAGTTTTGTGAAAGTAGTAACGAAACTGTTTTCTTTACGAAAATAAGAAATTTTTGTCTGTACTAAATAAAACATAATGATTTAAAACCAGCCTACAAGTTCGTAAATAGTACCGTGTTTTGTTCCAATAGGATCTGCAAGACATCCAAAAGGCAATTAAAAAGAATTTTTTCTTAAAAAAGTTAATGTAGTTCCAATGGTTTAGATTACATGTGTTATTGCCAGTATTGTTATTCATCCAATCAAGCCAGAAACAACACAAGTGAAACCTAAACATTTTAAACTACATACATTTATTTTAAAACATTTTTTTTAAATAACAATTTTTATTTCCTTAATTTTTTATAGATACAAAACTTGGTCCCATTTCAAATCTTTTTCGAATGTACGATAGTCTTTTTTTTAATGTGGCTCTGGCTGCTGTGTACTACACAATGCCCCTGTTTCTTCATGTGTACCTGCTTGATCACGTATTGCCACACTGTCATACAAGTCATTTAATATATTATTCACCTTATGTAAACAGTATAATGCTGGTCTGCTTTTAAACTAATTACTTTTATTTCATGAACTTTTAATTTTATCTTTCAAACAGTCCTGAACAAAATGTCTTTTGCAATTTGTTTGCTCACCTTATATGATTTTGCTGCTCTAATATATTATACATATACAAGAAGTAGTACCCGCTTAAATTTTTTCCCTAAAGATTTTAAAAGAAACCTGTCCTATATTTATAGAACTTATTTAATTCCATTAGAACTTATAAATTATCCATTTGTTATTTACTTTTTGTTAAAACCTTTAACATTTTAAAATGTCAATTGAAAAAATGTTTATCAATTGTACACGCCATCATTTTTATTTCCCTCAATCTCTCCGGTGATAAAAACTTCAGTAGAGCTAAATCAGGAGCTTCATATTGTATGGATTCAAGGAGGTTCAATAATGTTTTACAATATTTAAAAAGCACCATCGTCTGTACATAAATGGTTGAGATGTTTACAAATATTTTTACATGATAACTAAACACAAGTACATAATAGCTATGACTTCATCGTAAATTTTGTGAGACTCAAAAATATTCACTAGCCATGTGCACTTGCGCACACTTTAGCTCAACACATCTTGTACTGACTTTTGGGGTTATGAATTTTTTCTGAAATGACAAAGTAGCGATATTTGGATTGCTCTAGATCAGTGGTTCCCTACCTTTTCAACCTTTCCTTATCGGAATACCTCCACTGTCCATCAGTCCATAGTGGAGTAAAAAACCATATTTATATATAATTTATATCCCTTCCTTTTATATAAAATTTACCATCAAATACAGCAAATATATATGTGAGGCGAAAACCAAAAAGAGACCTCATAGCGGCAAACTGAAAATTTCAGTACAAGCAGTTTCATCGAATGAGGTCAAAAATATTGATTATCGGTTGTTTGAGGTTTAATATGCTTCATTTCGTCCTTTAAAAAAAATCATTAAAGTAGTCAATGTTCAGCTTGGGAAAAGGGACCTCTTCGCGCTTATGGAAAAATAACATGGGCTGCGAACAGGTCCCTTTTCTCAAACACATCAGATAACAAGGCAGTACTTCAAAAACTACTCTCCGAAGAATTCTAGTGGTGACGAAGTGAACTACTACGAGTTTATTATAAAATGAGAACGTTTTCTGGTTATAAAAATCCCTGTCCCGACTTCAGTTACCTTTTCTTTACAGGTTTAAAAACCACCTACTCTTAGTACTGTAGTTGTACTGACACACCTAAACTATGCATTTAAAGCTAAGATTTTTGTATAATTAACTATTGATAACCATTATTAATTATTACATTAACAAATTTTTGATAAGTTAATGTACTGTCCAAACAATAAATTTTGGGGCCTGAATCCCAAAATATCGATGAAGCTGGCAGCAGTAACCCTGACGACCCACAACCTGTCTCAGGACTTTCGACGACGTGTCGAAAACGTTCCACTTAAATAATGAAGATGGATGTTTATGAGAGACTTTTTTATGTTATTTTTTAGAGGTCGCTTTAAGCTGATTTGTATTCAAATTTCATTTCTTAAATGTTATAAATAAAGATTTTGTGTTACTTTGAATATTTCAATTGCGTTTTTCTCAAAATGCCCAGTTTCACTGTATAAAATTAAAAAATCCGTAACTTAAAAAAACATCATAGAGATATTTAACTAAGAATAATGTTAATGAAATGAGATTAATGAGATTTTTTGGACTGTTTTGATTGAACTAACACGTCAGTGTCAGAATTGAATAAAGATGTTTTTAATCTTAAGTCACTTTCAACATTGATTTCTGTATTTGTTTTTTAGGAAAACCAAAGTTGAAAAAGTACTCTCACATAAATACGTAGTGGTGGATACCATCAGAATCCTCAATGCAGTTACGGATATTATTGGATATTCCAAAATAAAAGAAAACAATCAAAATACAATAAATTCGATTTCTTTTAATTTTTCTAATATTTTCTGATGGTTTATTAAAGTTTATTCTGATAGTTTTAGGATTGAGTCGCAACCCACCTGTAGCCCTTCTGCGACCCACCGGTTGGGAACCGCTGTTCTATATCAAACTACACCCGATTCCGCGTTCACCGTGCAGTACAGAGCGCCCATAAGCTATGTTATCCTCACGACAGTCTCAGCGATAATAGCCAACTAAAAAACATCAACTCCCATGCTACGCTCGGTCAGTTGACGCAACCCGCATGACAATAAACGTGACGTTCGCTATTATGGTAGTAGCATGTCTATTCTCCCGTAAGACCTGTACTGCACGGTGATCGTGGAATCGAGTGTAGACACTGACACACTCTTCCAACTAATCACTCTAGTTCTAAACCTCAAGGTAAACTATTTAAACAATTTTAACATTTATTTTTTAAATGACAAATTGTTAAATATGTTGTCAAAAAGTAGGTAATTTAAAGGTAAAGAGAATCTTGGTAAGGCTTGCATTTTTGTGTATGTAGCAAAAATATTTTGCCAGGAAAAGTTATACATTCAAGAATAGATTTTGATTTGTGGCAAAAGCTTTAGTGAAAATTTTGCATGGACCATATCACAAAATTATTTTAACTATGCTAATTTTATTGTTTAATCTTATTTCTGAGGCCTAGTAGGTACTCAAAGTAAGAGAATATAAATTATAAAAGGAAAAGAAATACAATTATTAAATTATACAAATGTTATTAAATAATAATGTACGTAGAATTTGTATCATACAAATAAGAAAATGTGTTGGTTCATTTCAATAAACATCGAATAATTAAAATTATGTTTTTAAATAATAGTTATTGGTTCATTAGATTAGTAAAATTGGATAAGGTTTAACGAACTACAAATGTTACTTTTGTGAAAAAAACTAACTTAAATACGAAGCACTAAACGTAAAATGAAATATACATAACAACACTGTCTCAAAGATCAAATTCAGCACATCAACTGAGGACTCTGTTACACCTGTTACTCTGTGGAGGGAATGTATACATGTGTAACCGAGTCGTCAAGTGATATGCTGAATGTGATCTTTGAGACAGTGTATATATTTTTCAAGAGATTGTGATTTGTTAATGTTTTTTAATGTAATCCGATAGGACATATTTAGAGTGCTTGACAGTGAAATAAGGTAATTAATTACCCATTTATTATTTCCCATATTGTTGCATTCTTGGAAGCTAGAAACATCATGTTAAAATATATAAAACTATGATATTCAGTACCCTAAAAAATATAAATTCACACCAGCTTCTGTCATGCGTTGATAGCAGTGAACGAATTCTACATTTAATTTATTACAACAATGTTTCTTTTCACTTAGGAAAAAATATAAAAGTATTTTTTATTTTAAATTCATTACAGCTTCACTCGCTCTAATAACCTACTCCACAAGGTTTAAGTCCATTGGTCATAGTTAATTTGTTTCATTAAAGGTGATTGATACAAGAGTAGGTATAGGATGAAAATGTATTTTAAAACTATTTATATTTACAACATTTTTTAATGGATATATCGTGCGGGAATAATATCACATATTTGTTACTGCTACCTCCATCAATACTTAATTAATAATTTCAAACAGATTAAAAAAAAACATTCCCCAATCATGACCTATAATGAGCAATAGATGAACATTTTTAATTGAAAAATAATTGCAGTGTTAATGATTAGGGTTAAAATTATTTAAATGTTAATAATGGACGATTCATACATTTTGTATTGGTTTAACCAGAGATAAAAGAAGATATACGATCTAGTCTCTGTAGTTTAAATCATTACATTTCTTTAGTTAGTGACGAAATCTATTTTTCTAATTCGAATTAGGTCTAATCTAATTCTAAGTATTCCAAATAAAGTTTTGGTTTGAAATGAATTCATATTTATAAATTTAATGTAAAATATTAAATTCATATTTTTATTGCATAAATTGTCTAGACCTGTGCAATTATTACTAAACTAAATATCACAGCCTTTCATGTAAAGAAATAAATTATTGTTTTATCTTTATTTTATTTAGTTAAAATTAGTTCAAAGGCATGGCAGAGGGACAATAAAACAGAACAAATATTTGATAGTAATTCTCAAGGTTAATAGCAAGCCTAGCTACTGAAAACAAGTTGCTTTTAAATAATTATAGCACGCTTATTCAAGTCAATCTAAAAAATTTGCCTTTGCTTTAAAGTAGGATTCTGCTACGGTTATAGACAGCAATTAAATGTGCCCACAGGTCGACAATAGCCAAAGGACAAAATTATTACATTAAACCTCATAATCAGGAACAAATGGGGGGCAACATTTCCCAATTTTTGTGGGGCGAGGCGGTTCATCCCGCAGAACGGGGCTGTGGGTTATGTTGTGTGGAATAAATTACAGTATAGATGGGACTTTGGAGGCTCACCATCGGAATTTTTTTGAAAATTTGACTTCTCTAAGTAGGGTTTTTTAACACATGCTATATTGAGTATTTTAAGTGGTTATATATTTTTTACAAGAAATTCAACATGTTCATTACATTATTGATCAAAATTCCCCATACATTTCCCCACAATTTTCTTTTCTCTAATATTTCCTGCAAACTTAAAAATTTCCCCATTTTGGGGAAAGAACTCCAATCTGGCAACACTGGTCTGGCAGCCTGGCGCAATAGGCCTACATGGCATTTTTAAGGGTTGGCACAGTAACAAGGATTGGAACTAAATTTCCCAGAACATCATTTAAAAGAAGACAAAGCATTTATTTGGTTCAGAAATATTTTGATTCGTCCAACATTTTTGAGTTGGAAATTATAGTGTGCTTGTTATTTATGAATGTTGGTAATTAACAACAAAAACTTAAAAAACCCAAACCGAAAGTTGGAGTTTTTTTTATGTGCAATTTAACCCTAATATCAAAATCCCAATTTTTTTCAAAATCTAAAATTGTTTAACATTTTTGGATTTTAAAATGATTAAAAAAACTCACCTCTTGCCCCCCCCCCCCTCCCCAATAGCGACATTTCTGCTCACATTTAACGTTTTCAAACCCTGTATAAATATGAACTTTGTATTTTCTTTTTAGTTCTATTTATATTAAAAGATGTTAAAACGAAGGAAATAAGAGGGTTTAATTAGCACTCCAAGCATGACCGAGGTAAGCAAAGGACCAAGCATCTCAACCACCCACCTGCTTGATGATTATAACAAAACATTTCGATTGAATAGTTTATTAACGTGATATCATGTTGACAAATAAATTGTGATCTCTACTCACCAGCAAAATACCATTCACAACACGGAAGAGAGGAATCTCGAGAGCAAAGGAAGAACTATTTCTTGAAACAGGTGCACACTCTTATATAGAGTGACTGATAGGAATCTCATTCAGGCTTTGAAAAAATCGTCCCAGAAAAAGTAATTACTTAAGAATTTGAAGATTAACCTATATTTATGAAGTAAAACGCTCCTTTAACATTCATTTTTCTACCTTGTTCTGAATACAGCTATCAACTCACTAAAAATAAGATTTGAGCCCAAGGACAATCATGAGAGCTTTAGCTTTCTGTACAATATTCATGGTCTGCAGAATTGAAATGGTAAAAACTAAACATACCTCATGCTTATTTCTGCTGACGATTTTACGTCTTGATGTACGGACAAGAACCCAACAAAGAACTTTTGATCTTAACCCGTACCGTCACATGTGGTTTTGGAGCCCAGTTTGTCACATGTAGGTAAAAATTGCCTGTATCTTGCTTCTGAGCAATTTTTTTTCTACTTTAAGTGCTTATATTGAAAATGTTAAGATAAATAAAGCAGTAGGTACACAAGGTACATCATGTTCACTGAGTTTTTATTCTCTTCAGCCCCCTCCCCTTCCAATCACCCTACCATCAATAAAAACTTTCCTATTATTTTCTTGTTTTGATTTGTTTTAAGTTCACTTATCATTGATCTTTTAATTGTAACCCCCCCCCATCTACACCACCCCTTCTATCTTCCACCACAACACTTCCTTGTATATACACTTACTTGTGATCTTTTTACCCTTCCCTCCGACCCACCATCAATATTTCCTGCGTAGTTTAACTTAGTATGTATCACTACCTTAATTTCGGAATAAATACAAAATTAATTTGAAAATAGGTTATACTTTGAAATGTTTATTAATTTATTCTTTTACAAAATATTTTATATATACGACATATTAACATTAGAAAACTTCAACTTTGAATATAAACTACAAACACTAGAAAACTTCAACTTAGTATATAAACTACAAACATAAAACTTCAATAAAATAATAATTTTCTTACCTACTGACTAGTCAAGTTGGATTCAGACACCTTAAAAAAACAAAAAGACACTAAATTTGGCATTAGCCTACTTTGTATAGAATAAAAGCACATTTTTATCTCAATGTAAAAATGAAAATCACAGACATAGGAACTTTCAATTAGAGGAAAAATCTAGAGTTTTCTAACAATAAGGTAAAAATGTAAAAAAATCCTACAACCGAAAGCCCATATTATTCTATCTTCTAATTGATCAGTTATTTCATTGAGAACATTGAACATTAAAGTTATTTCTTTGAAAACGTTGAACATTCATTATTTAGAAAAAGTTTGTTGTTTCTCTCATAACATAGTAATTCTAAAAATTTAGATCATTTACAACACATCTCACACATACTTTTCTGAAACGTTCTTTGAAAATAGGATCGTTGCATTTCACACACATTGAATTAGTTTTACGATTTTTAGTGTAAGGGCAAATAGCAGATTCTCCTATTTCCAATTTAACGCTGGGAATGTAGTTTTCACCAATGGGGTTGTTGGTTTCTGTATCAATATTAAAAGTCTTTTTTATAATATCTTTTACATCATTTCTGATTCTGGAATTCTGTCGTCTTTCTAACATAAATGGTGTTACGAGTTGTATAGCTACTTATTTCTTGAAATTGTACCTTGTCTGCAGTTTGTTCTTTGCGAAACAGTTATAAAGACAAATGCATTGACTAAGCTGATGGAAATCATCCCACTCAACACACAAAGTGGCCATTTTTTGTGCTCTACATGCTGCCTTGAAAGTCTTAAGTATCAACCCCTCCATCTTTTGTTCTATTATAGAATACAATCATTTCTGGCTTTCCAGTTTCCTCGTCAATGCCTTTTGATGAATGCAAACTAGAAACTATAAGAACAACACAGTTCGATTTCACCTTCTGAGATATCAGAGTGGTGCCATCTGGGAAAACATATTTGACATCACCCAAAGGCCTTTGGGCTCTCATTTCAATCACTCTCTGGAGGTATATCAGTTTTCTTTTTCCTTAGAGTTCCTACATAAGTTAATCCCTCTTTTTTTAGTTCTGTTACACCTTCCACGGAAGAAAACCAGTTGTCTGCTGTTATATTACGATTTGAATGCAGAATTAGTATGATAACATGAAATAGGTTTTGTGTAGGAATCATAAATGACTTGTCTTCTTTTGGTAAAGTGTCCCCATCACTCCCTTTTCCTTTATAAATATAAGAATTGAAAAGATCTGACTTTTACATCAGCCAGATTCAAGAGTTTTATGCCGTATTTGGCTGGTTTTTTCGGCATATAGATTTTGAATGGTGAAGCGCCTCTAAAATGCAATTGTGTCTCATCCACTATACAGTATTTACTTGGGACATACATTTTCTGACAATTTTCTACAAGCAAAGAAAAAATGTTGGAGATGGAAGCAGCTTTATCGTTTTTATGCAGTTGTTTCCTGGTATATGGATTATCAAAATGCAATACTACCTTGATGGTTATAAATCTATTCAATGACATTCTTTAACGAAAAAAGGGCTAAAAACACTTGTTTACCTGTATCAGAACTAAAAACAGAACATAAGTTTTCATGGTTAGACTTAGTGATTGAACTTATTATCAATAATCCAAAAACTGCCTAAAACTCTTGCATTGTTACGTCATTGTGATACACTTGAGCGTTTTCTCTTAAACATGCTCTAAAAAATTTGTATATTTCAAAAACTCGTACATCATTTCGCCTGAAAAAAATTGCTTCCACACCTCTCGCTCACATGGCGCCTCTCCAAGGGTGTATTTGGCATAGAAAGTCCAACCTGGTAGCTTGGGGACTCTAATAATGTTATGAACAGGTTGTCTTCCTATCCTGAATCATTCCTGTGAATTCCTTTGTTTACCGTTCTTAAAAACATAAATGACAGGTTCCACTGTTGTCGCTGTATCATGTGCTGGAACCCCCTTGCTCAATCTCCATTGCATACTGATATGTTATGTCAGCATCGCTATCTGTTTCTTCATCCCATTCTTCATCTTCAGATGACTCTTCAGCATCTTCTAGCTCTGAAATGTTAGGAGAGTAGTTGGGATCTTCATCAGAATCTTTGGGATCATAAGGGATTAAACTACCCTGTGGGTGTGGATCATTTTGTTCTGGTGCCTAAACATTAAAAAAATCATTAAATAAATATAATATAAAAAACTACTGTATTGCTGAGAAAATAAAATTAAATATGAATAAATGTCAGAAATGATAAAGACCTGAAGATTGAACACCCTGGATACTATAAAGATAAATAGTCCAATTTAGATCCTACTGCATTGACCATGAAGTCCCCTTGGCCATATAATATAATGATATCAATCAACAGCAATTTTAGAACTTACATCATCAATGTACATCATCAATGTTGCACTTGTCAATCTGAGAGGCTCTGTCTTCATTTCATCCTCCCCACACTGCGCTAATATAAACTGAATACGTTGAGCAAAATTCGGGTCTTATATTCGAAGGGCAGGGTTTTCTATGGATGAGCCCTGCTGTTCCCTGTAAGTACTTAATAGGTCCATATTGAAAAAGAGAAAAAATGAATCAAAAGATAATGTGAGGAGAAAAAATTAAAAATTTTTACCAGCGTGTATTACCTTAAAGGTAATATTTACCTACCTGTGATGAGAGCTCTTAATGTGACTGTCATCACATGTTGGTAAATACTACACTATGCTCTCATCACATGTTGGTAAAAAAAGTTTGGAATTTCAAACAGTGAATGAATTACATGTGGGTAATTTTTACCATGTATGTTTTTTAAAATGACTTACCTGGATATGAAAGACGGCATACTTTGGTCTTCTCAGTGAGGCAGTTCACTCTTGACTGATTTTGATGAATTTACGTGGGATCCACGGCACCCTTAAACGATCAGTGTTGCCAACTTAGTCTAATAAAATAATCGTACTGGTAAGTTTTACCCACATGTGATGGTACGGGTTAACTCACTTTCTCACATAGCAATATTCATAACATACATTAAACAACTGCAGCTATAGAAAGTATAGTATACTATAGAAAGCTTGTAGAACATTAGCAGGAAATGTTTTTAAAGGCCATGTATCTAACGTCGACTTTGGGGAAGATACCCACGAAGTGAAATTAATAAAATCAATAGGTAGTTTGTTCTTTAAAATTATTTGTTTTAGCAGGGCAAAAAAATAAACATTAGCAGCTGTACGTTCTAAAGTTGACAAAAGTTAACCAAACTTGTTTTGTTTAGCAATGTTTAAGAATGTTTGTTTATAAAGGTATTTTTCCTGAATTTAGGTAAGCAAATTAAAGTGTCATTAGTTACTCTTGTTATTTACTTTTTCCTGTGTTTTTTCATGCTTTAGTTGTAGCCAAATTGTTCGAAAAACACCTGTTTTATGTAAAGTGGGTGTAATTAAAATAGCTATTGTTTAACCACAAACTAAACTAATTCAACCTACAAATAGACAGTACATACTGTTAAATATATGTAACGCATGTAAAAACAATGCGATCACAGGAGTTGATTGTGGTCTTTAACACAACAACATTTGTGTGCGTTCAACAACATTGTATTAAATTACGGCTAGGCAGAAGTTCCTGGAAAGTGGTGGGGGAAGCTGTCTGGGACCGGACCGCAATGCTGTTACACAGAGCGCTATCCATAGTTGTCTATATCGATGGCCGTGATACAGCCTTCCCTAATAATTTTTAATAATAATTTTTATTTGCCATTCGATACATTTAGTACAATAGACATTGTCAAGATTGAAATTTTAATTTAACCTCATGTTTCTAAACATTAAAAATCTCTACACACATACACTATTACTTACACATAACAAAAATAGGTTAAAAATTTATCATATCATTCTTAAGTGTATAAAATTCCTGTAATGAATAAAAGGGGTTCTCGACAAGCCAAGCATAATACCTTCTTAAACATTTTTTACTTGGGGTAGCATCAAGGTTATTACTAATCTTGTTGTATACTTTTAAACCCACCGACAAATGACAGTTTGATGATTTCTTCAGCCTATAGTATCTCAAGTTTATTTCCCCTCTATTTCTTGTATTGTATTTATGAATTTCATGTCTCTTGGGCAGTTCATCAAGTTTACTTATTGTATACCTAACCACTTCATACAAGTACAAATTGATTACTGTGAGAATATTCAAACTAACAAAAAGAGGCTTGCAATGTATTCTCCCATGAGACTTAGTCATAGCTCTTACAGCTTTTTTTTGTACTATCAGTACATCTTTTATTTTGCAGCTGTTTCCCCACAATACAATCCCATATGACATAATTGACTGAAAAAATGCAAAATAAACATTTCTCAAATACCCTTCTCCAATAACCTCATGTAGCCTACTCAACAAGAAGACAAAGAATGTGGCGCCCCCCCCGCACCCCCCTTCCTACGCCACTGGAGTCAAATATAGTGCATAATTATTAGCCTCCGTATTTAAACGAAAGCAATTTAATCAGCTATATTGAATATTCGCATATCACTTCTCAGTAGGAACATTTTTTGAAAATTACGTAGAATGTTTAAGTTTGTGGTGTCAAAGATGATTTTCCAAGGTCATCAACATCAAGTTGTTAAGATAATATAAAAAGTATTTAATAAAGACGCCTCCAGCACATAGAAACAGAGTCTACTCGCAGTCATTCTCTGTCAGTCAGTTATAGCGATACGACTGCATCCAATGGCGCTGAAACAATGTAAGTGATATTAATTTTGTAATAAATAATCTTGGTTAATGCTTGAGGAGTGGTGAATGTATAATAATTGTAAAGTTTTAGATTTAGACTCTACTATTAGGCTACATTCAACAAAGATGAGTATTTTTAAATATTGTTATAGTTTATTAGAACTTGTAGGCCTACTATACGTTTATTATAATAAAGAAGAAGTTCGCATGTTTTTACGATTTAACTAAACAAACAACTAACCGATTCTGATGCAAATTTTATCGATGCATTAAGCATTATCTTAAGAGTAGCAAGGGATATATTTTTATTTCATCGCACTTTTTTTATATCTCAACAATAATTGGAAGAAATCTCTTATATAAAATGCAATGTCCTGACTGATGATCAACGATTCTATTAAAGCTAGAGACTTGAAATTTGGAAGGTACATCCGTCCAATAATGTAAAGGCGTACTAAGAAAGGATTTTGCAAAATTTTGAATTTAAAGGGTAGAAAATGCGAAAATTCATCCCTCCCATAAGCAGCCATATAACAGATGAAACAGCTGATTCGTATTTATTAATGTGTTATTCTGGTTACTATGGTGATTATTCCAAACTCTTTCAAAAAAAGTGTGTTGATTTTATAATAATAGGCCTAACCTAAAATTGTGTTTGTCATGTGCATATCTGCATATAAGCTACTCATTATGTGTAAGTATTTATAACTTTTATGTGCTTTATTGTATTAGTATTACACGTGTTTTATTAAACTGCAGTATGACATTCAAGTTTTGGTGGTTTATTGTAACAAATACAATCATTTTCAAAAATGTGGCACATTTAGTTTAATTTCATATTTAGTTTTCAGAAATGTTTCAGAGAATCAAATTAAAAGTATGCTAAAATAAGTACACTACATCGGTTTATTACCTACGAATTAGTTAGTTTTATTATAACCCTGTCTTCTTCTTACATCTATAGACTAATTAATTGTTTACAGTCTACTTATTGCTTTTTGTGTAGTGTCAATAGCTACTAAAACTAAAGAAGAGCGCATCATAAAAATGTTACAGCTTTGCTAAGAAATTGAAATTATTGTAGCAGAGAATACTTATGAGAAGCGGTGGGAATGGTGCAGGAGTTACCACCGTGACGTCATCACAGTGGCAAGGACGGTAACGCTTTCCTTGGCGGACTGGTATCCTTCCCTTGTATTCTATAGCCCTGGATTCTGAGACTGTCGCTCGTTTGCTCTAAATACATTGAATCAAATTGGTGAATTCGACGTCTCGTGACAAAGCAGTGGACAGGTTTCTGCTCTTCTTGGAAAGGCCAGGGGTGGGGAATGTTCTATTGTTTTATACATTTTTTCCATTTTTTTTAAGGTGTTTTTTCTTTTTTTTAGTAGTTAATTATTTCTGTAATCAGCAATTGTTTCTTGTCAGGTAAACCAAATAAAGATAGTTAATTTCTTATGCTATCTGCTATTTTTCTGTTTAAGGAATTTGTTTCTGTCAGCAAAACGAAATCATTTCGTTTATTTGTTGTTTTCCAGTTTATAACAAAACGCACAATCTATTGTTAATATTATGATTTATGTAAAATAATTTTTGTAATGCTTTTCGTTTATTATATCACATGTTATTATTTAGTTTCAAAAGTTTACTTTAGTGTCTCCTAAACTAAAAAAAGCTTTTGTTATTAATTATTATTATTAAAACTATTCTGATAAGTTCAAATGAGTTCTTAAATGGGACATCTTATTAATTTAAAAGTAATATCAAATCAGAATAATATCTGTCAGAATCAATATTTACAAATTATATAACAACAAAAATTGTACAGTTCATATATTTTCATAAGTTATTATATATGTTATTTGATACAATCAGCCTGATATGTGACCTTCAGAACGTACCACTAGTATAATGGAAACCTTTGAAAAGGCTGTATTTATTTATGCCTTTGTTTATTAAGTTGATTTTCTCTTTAGCTAAACACATTTTCAAAAGTTAACAAAAACTCTTGATTTTACATTATCACTAGAATTATATTACAATCAGAATTATGTCTTCATAGTTTCATCCAGGTTGAAAACAGTTTGACAATATAAACATAGCACGCAAAACATAAATTGGCAATAATTTTAAATATTTTAATATTATTTTTTCAGCAGTCAGCTCTTTGAGTTCTGCAACTACTGCATTTTACCAGCTCCCCAAAATTCCTATTTTGGAACATGGCAGTAAAAAAACTCGTGAACAAATTGTGATCGAAATGTAATACACGCTTCTCGAGCAAACAGTCAACATGGTGAAAACGCGGGACGCACCAAGTTACGTGTTTACAAAACGCGTGACACAAAACGCGTGACACAAAACGCTTCTGCTTGCAGAAAACCAGCTTAACATATTAAATAGTGATAAATAGGGACAGTAATAATGATAATAAAATAATAATAATGAATATTAAAAATATATAAAGAAAAGTAAAATCGTGTAGAGTATTTTATAGTTCCTTTTATTTACGAAATTCTTTTTTTACATCTCAGATATTGAGGAGGACATAATCACAAACCTCGGATATTGGGGGAGTGTCCCCCCTCCCCCAGTGATGACACCCATGAAGATGGGAGACCCAAAAGCTAGCATATTATCAGAAGTGTTTTTACAAAGGAATTTGATACAAAAATAAATAACAGCTTAAATTTTAAACACGGCATTATTGCTTAGTTCCGATATGTAGATTATTTATTTATACTGTATCAAGAATCTGAAGACAGTGAACCAGATACAACGATCTACTCCTTAAGACCATTTGCACAATAACATGTTCTTTACATACGAGAAGGAAAAACATGGAACAATTAACTACCTGGACATCACTATTTTGAGGAATAAAATATACAGGAAACCAACTTATGGTCATCACAATACACAACACTTCTAAACACCCGACTAGCCATAAACTATCAGCAGTTCAATGATAAGCGTAGAACATTTTAATTCAGAAATCAAAAATATAAAAGAAGTGGCAAAATTAAATGGATACTAATAGCAAATGGTAGACAAACTCCTTTCACAGATAAGGAGAAAAAAAAGCAATCAAATCAGGTTAGATAGTAACACACAGTTGATAAAACCATTGTATTTGGATAACCTAATAGAACTCCGATCCAATGCAATATTTTGTTCCACTGGAAATGCGACGATAGTGGCATTATCTATTGGGGAAACAATGGAAGCTGTGTGAAACACCAATGCTACCAATGATTTCTCCCTAGCGCTACCTCGCGGCGCGATCATGTACTATTTTTGCGACAACCTTTTTCTCAGCAATCAGCCCCGTATGCATGCATGATCTATTTTATTATTCATGATCTATGATAAAACATAATGACAAAAAAGAAAGTTGTTTCTTACTTCATTATATGTTAAGAAACCTTTTTCTTGCTAGGATGTTTAAAAAAGATTTAACTATGAAATAGCCTACAAAACTACTAATAATTTAGAAATGAAACAAAACACTAATAATTTATACAAAGTTTCCAAATACTGTAACCCAGGTGTGTATAAACTAACATGTAAATCATGTAATAGTGTGTGTACAGGACAAACTGTTACCTTAAAAAAAAGATATAAGAAGCATACAGCTGTATAAAAATGGAACAACTGAAAAATTCTAATTTCGCTAAGCATATTCTGGATAACGGACACTTGAATGATACGATAGACAGCACCTTAAATATCTTTAAAAAATTTGTCAAATTATATAATACGAACACTTGGGAGCGATTTTATATAGGCTATATGTTGAAAGCCAAACCAGCAAAATTGAAATAACAAATAAGAACAAATTGAATCCGATATTATTTACTCTGCATCTTTGACTAGTGATAATAAACAAGATAAAGATTTAGTACTGTACTGGCCGGCGACTAACAGGAAGCAAAGTGTATGTTCTGTGCGTCTGTAATATGTGTTTGTATATATATTATGTGTTCTATAATGTTTTTACGTAAAAAATTACTTTGACGAAGCATTAGTTGATCAACCCTGAAGATGCTGATATTGATGCAGCGAAAACGGGAGGAGAGAATGAATTTTTGTATGAGATGACGTAAGTTGAAATATTTGGACTATAATATAAATATTCTGTAAATTAATATATAAATTGTTACTTTAATGATAGTGAATTCATTCTATGAGTTGCATCCAATTTTGTTTGTCTGTTTTATCAAAATCTCAAACTGGACAAACTGCAAAGTCGGTGGAGCATCTTAGGTTTACAACCGACCAGCTTCTGGAGCCCCAGGTTTATGTGCTTGACCCAGCCCTGTCAAAATGTGTGTCTTTAAATTTGTGAAAGTTTGCTAAAAAATTTTAAACTAAATTAAATTAATGTGGTGCATATTTAACAGCTTCGAGAGCGTCTGTCAAATATCCCTGGGACAACCTCTTATCTAGTTATCGGACAGAATTGAAAATATTTGGATAGAGCAGGAAGTATTCAAACACTCTGTACACATTTAACATTAAACATGGAACACAAACATTTCAATTTTACTGATCTAGTAGCAGGCATTTTAAATAACTACCAGAAATGTTCACGAATATAGTTATTACAAAGGCGTAACGACTTAAAATGTGCAAATAAAATTATGCAAAATGTGTAAATGTTATGAAAATTACTACACAATCCTGATGTTTCATGAAGACTAAAGCACTTTCTATACTATTCACAAACGTTCAACTATATAAAAACATTTAAATATTTACGTAACTTCGATGTTGATGGTACCTTTCAATTGGATTGTAAGCACTAAACAAATTTATTTTACCTGACCCTTAAATTGACATGCACAATTTAATAGCATGTCATGTGACGAACTAACTATATTATCATCTACTAATACTCTGCTTATATTGAAAAGTTATTATGAAGAGATAGTGGTGGTAAAATAAATCAGGTTCACTGTACAAAGAGCATTACTGTTTATGATAAATGTATGTGTGGTGTCAATCAATTTAATATTATGCTTTCTAACTACAACATCTCATTGAAAACTAGATGATGGTGGATGAAATTATTTTATTTTTAATAGACATGTCCGTCACAAATAGTTTTATTTCATAAAAAAAAGTACAAAAATTAAGTTAAAAAAAAGTAAACAAATTTTGTCATCTAGATAAAGAACACAACTTGCAAACAACGTAGTAGTTTTCTTCACAAAAACTTTCCTTGGTACATAGTGGGAAAAGAAAAAAACAAACTGGTGAGCAGATGACTGTTTCTATTGCTGATTAATCAGTGTTGGTCTAACACACTTTCATTTAGGTCATACAGGTGGTTTGCTTTCTGCTCAACAACAGTAAAGAAGCAGTCTGTGATGAAAAGAATGTAAATTTGGAATTTGTAAGAATTGCTTTGCCCTATTCTGCAGCTCGTGAATCCGTAGTTCTTGTGTGAAAAGAAATTTCAACATTAGTTACAAATGTTTAACATGTTATTTAAATTTAAAAATAACTATATTTTTATTATCATATTAAGAACCTTCTTCTATTAAAAGATTTCTTTTTAAATACTTTATTCTATTTAAAATATTTAGTAATGTGGATAGAAATAACCAAATGGTAATATTTCACAATTATAATTTATTACTGAGCAACATATGTTTCACCGTTAGGCATCATCAGGCTACTAACGGCTACTGATGATGCCTAACGGTGAAACATATGTTGCTCAGTAATAAATTATAATTAATTGTGGAATTTTACAATTTGGTTATTTCTATCCTTATTATGGAGTTTCACCAAGTACCAACTGTTTTTACTTTAAATTTATTTAGTAATGTATTCATGTAGTATTGTAGTTTAAATTGTATTTGTAATTTTATTCCTTTCACCAACTGAAAGTTACATGTTTTATTATAAAAATGTTTTGGCATTCACTTTCTTATTGATCTTAAACAAGTGCATAATTATACCAGTGCACACTTTTAAATTAACATAGGGCGATTGGTTTTACAACTGAGCAGTGTTGCCAAGCTATCTGTAATAATGAGGGCAATAGGTCTACTGGCTGTAGAGTAACTGTTGACTCAAACATGTCATTCTTATTCCAGTTAGATATCTAGAATATATAGAATATATTTTATCTGTTGCTACGTTTATTTGTCCATTGACATACTGACATTCTAAATCATATCAATTATTAGAATCATTGAAAATTGTCTGCTATTAAGATTTTTTAACACACAAGAAAAATAAGGTACATACCTAGGTTTTCTGTATATTGTCAGTTATTAACAAGACCCCAACAATTCTGATGATGCAACTTGTGCTCTAAGTTGCGTCGAAATTCAAACAATGTGGCCTTACAGCTCAGGAGTTCGAACTCGGTTGAAGTCCACGTAGGATAAGAGTAAACATATTTTTTCAGATAATGATATAACACTTACAACAAAACAAAAACACAATTAGTACAAAGTGAGCAATGGAAATATACTTATACAAGATTAATAATACTATTGATCTTTATTATAAAATAAAGAAAAACAATATTTTTCAAAGTCTATCACAAGCTCATAGCTCAATATTTAGCAACCTAATCCAGAAACAATTCAGCTATTATAAGTTCAAAGCAATACGGTACATATAACTATACTGTCTAAGTTTAACTTTATATTTAATTTTTATTATATTTAACAATCTTTTAAGATTTTTTTTACCTTTCAATATTTTTTTACATTTCAATAATTGATATTTACTTTCTATTTACAGTGTTTGTAATGATGATAATGCTGGACTCCCAAATAATCGGTACAACAGCTGCAGATTCAAGCACAGAGAATATAATAAGAAGTTCTAATATTGTCTCAAATAATGTATATAAGGTAAATATATTTAACTGAAACATCCGCCAGAAGAGAGTAATTTATAATGATTTACCATGAAATTTAGAAGGTGAATGGAGCTATTGATACTTAGTAAGCATAAAAAATGAATATTATAATGATTATCATTTATGTCTTACTGTATAGACTGCTTAAAATTGTTATCATGGATTACTTCTATATCTGGATATTTCTTCTTTGCAGTTAGAAAATACTTAAAAAAATTACCTCTGTAAGTACTGGTATGTTTAAAGGAGCAACTTTCAAGATTTAAAATTAAGCAGCAAATTTAAAGTATTAAAGAATACACATCAGGTAAAACTGTTCTCATATGCCAATG
>JAGFPH010009793.1:0-11974 GCA_018207615.1 Philaenus spumarius | reverse complement strand
ACGTGGGATCCACGGCACCCTTAAACGATCAGTGTTGCCAACTTAGTCTAATAAAATAATCGTACTGGTAAGTTTTACCCACATGTGATGGTACGGGTTAACTCACTTTCTCACATAGCAATATTCATAACATACATTAAACAACTGCAGCTATAGAAAGTATAGTATACTATAGAAAGCTTGTAGAACATTAGCAGGAAATGTTTTTAAAGGCCATGTATCTAACGTCGACTTTGGGGAAGATACCCACGAAGTGAAATTAATAAAATCAATAGGTAGTTTGTTCTTTAAAATTATTTGTTTTAGCAGGGCAAAAAAATAAACATTAGCAGCTGTACGTTCTAAAGTTGACAAAAGTTAACCAAACTTGTTTTGTTTAGCAATGTTTAAGAATGTTTGTTTATAAAGGTATTTTTCCTGAATTTAGGTAAGCAAATTAAAGTGTCATTAGTTACTCTTGTTATTTACTTTTTCCTGTGTTTTTTCATGCTTTAGTTGTAGCCAAATTGTTCGAAAAACACCTGTTTTATGTAAAGTGGGTGTAATTAAAATAGCTATTGTTTAACCACAAACTAAACTAATTCAACCTACAAATAGACAGTACATACTGTTAAATATATGTAACGCATGTAAAAACAATGCGATCACAGGAGATTTTTGTGCTCTTTAACACAACATTTTGAGCGTTCAACAACATTGTATTAAATTACGGCGCGGCAGAAGTTCCTGGAAAGTGGTGGGGGAAGCTGTCTGGGACCGGACCGCAATGCTGTTACACAGAGCGCTATCCATAGTTGTCTATATCGATGACCATGATACAGTCCTTGCCTATATACACTCCACAGCCCTGTATAAACTTCACTTATTGCTCCTTAAACTACGTCTTTCTTTGGTCTACAGGTTGATCCCGAATAAGCATATTGTTGAACCCTGACGGATAGAACCTCTATCTGGTTTGATAAACCATAATGCTTGACAGTTTGTTTACCCATCAACACAGTTTTAAATGTATAAATTAATTGCATTCTTTTTATTTTCCGTGATTGAATCGAACCTGATTTATACAGAATTATCTAGCACATATACCGGATGTCCAAGAAGTCAGACCGAACACGGCAAAATATTTTGCAAACAAGCGATATTATTCTTCAGAACATAATAAAATTATATGAATGCAAATCAAATGTATTGAAATTTGTGTTTGAAAATGTTGTCCGCCATCTTGGAATCTGCCATCTTGGAATTCGCCATCTTAATGTAACTTTTTTTCAAATACGAAGCGGGTCTTGTGATGCATCATTTTAATATAAAATTCTTGAGAAAAATAATGTTGAAAACTGTTTTTAAATATCAATTTTCGTTTTCAAGTTGCAGCCCGTCATACTTGGGAAAATAGTGAAAATGGCACAAGAAACACTACATAGTAATCCTAAGATCTAAACCATAAATAATTTTTATAAATTGTAAATAATAACTAAACACAAGAAACTTTAATCAATTGACTTTACAACTACTAACACATAATAAAATTGAAATAGTTATTTAATAATAAATTAAATGCTCAAAATGTTCTTCTTGGACATTTTGACAATTTGCGAAACACTGATAAACTGCATACACAAACTGAAAATGAGGACTAATTTCGTCTTTAAAAAAATCAGTAAGCTTTTACAACCATTAACATGTGACTGATTTAAAAAATTATTTCAAGCAATGAAAACAGCTGAGTTTTAGTGATTTATTTAAAATTAGTTTAAAGAATTGACATAAGAAACAATAGGAAGTGGCTTTCCTGATTAACCTTAAATCAGAGTTGCACAGATTTATTCAAACTAAACTCAAATTAACAGAAATTAATCAGTAAACGAAATTTTAGGAACAGTTAAGGAAGATAAAACTGCCAACCCAGGTGGGCCATTTTCACTGTTTTCCCATGTTTGACGAATTGCAACTTGAAAACGAAAAGTGATATTTAAAAACGGGTTTCATCATTATTTTTCTCGTGAAATTTTACATGAAAATGATGTATCACAAGACCCCCTTCGTATTTGAAAAAAAAATGATATTCAAGATGGCGGATTCCAAGATGGCGGACATTTTCAAACACAAACTTCAACTATTTGCATTCATAAAATTTTATTATGTTCTGAAGAATAACAACGCTTGTTTGCAAAATATTTTGCCGTACTCGGACTTCCAGGACACCCGGTATAATCTTTATCTATAAGATAAATTGTATCATCAGTAAGAGCACAATATCATTTGTATAGTACGTATTTATTTTGTAATTCTTAGGCTTACTGTTTATGTGGAAATTGTTACTGTATTTTGTTTACTTTTTCTATGATTATTTTATTAGTTTCTAATAGTTAAGATGAATATGTACAGTATATAATATATAGGTATATAAATAATATACTTATAATATTTAATATATATTTATACTGTACATATATTTAGGCTTATGCTAAACCTAGCTGTGTATAAGTATGTGAAAATGTCTAACTCGATATAAGTATAATAGTAAACAATATCAGGAACTTTTTTGAAATTATGAAACTGAAACATAGGGCTAACTAAAGATTCGAGTACATCATATATTACAATATTAATAAAAACAATAACCTCACGTAGATAAGACGGACAAACGAAATTAAAAATAAAGTTGACTGTCATTTTGCGCTCTCAAATATAAACACAAGAATTTCCCGAAACAGTTAAAAAAATTTATTCAAAATAAAAATTTTATCAAACAATAACATAACCTGTGAAACCCAACATAAAATTTACTTACTCTTGGTTTATACAATTAAATAAGTTGTCAATATTATAATCCAGTAAACATTAATAACAATTGATAAATAAATCAAACAAATTTGAACATTTTAACCAAACTGAATTGTTCTATACATGAATAAAGACAAACAAAATAAAATAGACAATTATACTTAAAATAAGGTTTACGTTTTCAAAATTATGCATTTTGGAGGGACGCAACTGAAAAACGAATTTAGTAAAAATAGTAGGTATATAATTTGGAAGGGACGTACCATCACAGTATGATTATATCTCACTTAAAGACCTACCATTACCTTAAAAAAAATAAATACAGGCAGGTAGCAAAGACAAAACACTGTTTACGAGTTGAATGGTTTAATAACTTTTGGAATAAAATTTAAATTAGGCTTAATTATAATCAAAAATGGGGAATAAAAAACTTTAGGCTAATAGGTCAAATAATTCGGAAAATCGTTCCTTACCACAACCCACAACACTATAGTCAATTAGGTATATTAAAATCATAAAGGGGGATAAAGGAACGTAAAGGTTTTCAAAGTTAGAATTTTCGAAGAGGAAAAAGGAAAGCACTGTTTTTTTTAACATAGTGGCAACTATTTTTTTTAGAAGCATAGCTATAGTTTTTAGAGTAGCACTTTTCGCAATACCTTCAACAAATTATTCTATATTGCAATATTGAATTTATCAGAGCAAAATACAAAGACCTCAAGACAACTACTATTTGCGGTAAAATAAAAGCTCTCTTTGTAAGCTAGGCGTATAAATAGGTCTGCTAATATACGTTTTTGTAATTATTTTTACTGTCAACATTTCTTCCAATTATTGTTGAGATATAAAAAAAGTGCGATGAAATATATCCCTTACTACTCGTAAGATAATGCTTAATGCATCGATAAAATTTGCATCATAATCGCTTAGTTTTTTGTTTAGTTAAATCGTAAAAACATGCGAACTTCTTCTTTATTATAATAAACGTATAGTACCGGTAGGCCTACAAGTTCTAATAAACTATAACAATATTTAAAAATACTCATCTTTGTTGAATGTAACCTAATAGTAGAGTCTAAATCTAAAACTTTACAATTATTATACATTCACCACTCCTCAAACATTAACCAAGACTATTTATTACAAAATTAATATCACTTACATTGTTTCAGCGCCATTGGATGCAGTCGTATCGCTATAACTGACTGACAGAGAATGACTGCGAGTAGACTCTGTTTCTATGTGCTGGAGGCGTCTTTATTAAATACTTTTTATATTATCTTAACAACTTGATGTTGATGACCTTGGAAAATCATCTTTGACACCACAAACTTAAACATTCTACGTAATTTTCAAAAAATGTTCCTACTGAGAAGTGATATATATTAAGAAGTGATTCAATATAGCTGATTAAATTGCTTTCGTTTAAAATACGGAGGCTAATAAATATGCACTATACTATATTTGACTCTTAAATAATTCAAACTGAAGCAACGAACTATCGGCTATTTTACTATTCTATAGGTAGGCCACTCATATTTTGCAAAACTGTAAAAGTCATAAAACAATGGCGCCGTTATTTTATTCTGTTCTAAGGAAAATAAAGAATGTTTATACCTGGCTGTAATAATTTACAAAGCAATTAGCAGCATAAAGTAAAACGTAAACTATTTCCGAAACGTTCTACTTTATTATTTTTACTAAACTATTATTTTTATTACGTATTGAGTAAAACTATTAATTAATTATAAAAAATGTGCTCTTTTCAGCGGCTGTATAGATCTGAACTAGCCTATTATTTATAAACAGTATTTAAAAGATTTTTGATTTCAGGATTATACGGTACTAGATTTATTTATTTGTGAAATTATATTTTGAGTGACTACAGCTCCAAAATAGGTTAATTTAAAAAAGAATATTCAAGAATAAACAAGTCTTTAAACGATTTTTGTTCTATCCGAAAATTAAGCAAAATGTTAGCACTTTAACTTAACTTTTTCGTCGGTTTAAGTATTACGCCTATATACTTTCAAAATACCAATTCGAAATGTTCTTACACGCTACAAATCCCCTACATAGAAATCCCCTACACTATCCCCTACATAGAAACATCTATCCTACATGTTTCAAATAGGAACAAACATCAAGAAAATATTCATTTCTAAAAAAGGTAGTGGATAGGCCTAATATATAACTTCGACTTTGAGATTCTATTTATATCGACCTACGCAATTAACCTTGTAAAGAGTAATTGACTCGAATGATTCTGTTCAAGTTGCATAATTTGTATAAAATTACTAACTACAGTAACTATTACATTGAAAACAGTCGAAAGCAATTTTGTAGATTTGTATTGACATTATTAACTTGTATATGACTTTTCGAAGTCAATGTAGGCCTATACGAAACTATTCTAAACAAAGTGAATAATACCTCGCGTCATACACAGATCTTCTAGCTCTACTATACATAACAATATTTAAAACGAATTGCTACCTTTATCTATTTTTTTAATTAGGTAGGCTTGAAATTTATTAGACTGGTTAAAAGACCTTTTTTCTAAGTGTTTGCGTTGGAAAGTTTTTAAAGTAGTTACATTTTTTAGTATGTCGTAAATTATTAAAAGATTTAATTTTAGGTTAATTTAAATTTGTGTTTTTAAAATATGGTTGGTAGAAATGTCATTCTTGACAGGCTAAATGGAAGTCATTAGGAACATAATATCCTTCGGGCATCGATACGAAACAATATAATCGATAAGCTAAGCACATAACATCCCTAGAATTGAGGCTAACTTCATCAGCTGTTCGGAATGTCTCGCTCGACTAAGACGCTATGTCTGGGTATGTAATGATATAATCTGTAAATTTGTAATGTATTTCTTGTTAACATATTTTCAATTTAAAACCCAAAACAGAGACTAGATTGCGTTATAACTTAAGTTCAAGACATAAAACGAATACGTATATTATTATTTACCAACCGTTGTTTAGACACACTTTTTTAAATTTCTTAACTTTTATTAAATAGTAGAAAAATTTTAAATTATTATTTCATTCTTATACTATTAATTTAACTGATTTCTGGAATATATTTAAATAATCTCGTAAAGAAAATATACAATAGTTATTTACGAGACTGGATTTTTAAAATATATTATTTAGACCAATCGCCGTGATTGATTTTCTCTTTGAATTAAGTATTATTGGTGGAGAAAGAAACATGAGAGGTACATGGCTATCGAGAAGGCAATAGAATATATTGTACAAATAGTTTTATAACCGAGACTACGGTCTTGACAATTTACAAGAAGAAGCACATAAAATCTGTAACTGTTCCATTCTTCCATTGTTATAAAATTAAAACTTAGGTTGCCTCACTCTTGGAACTCACTCCTTTCGTGAAGTGTTTACAAAATTATTAAGACAACAAATACCATTAAGTATTTAATATATTCAAAAAATATTGCAACATTAATGTGATTTTATATGACAGTACAGTATTTTTAAATCTTTATATGCAATGGTTATCAAAACTTAATATTTATAAAACTATGATATGGTGCTGCTGGCTCAGAGATTCTACGAAAATAGCCCCTTAGTCCCTATTGCATAGGCTAAACACGAATCTAGCTGAATATTTTCAAATCGTTATTAGTAAGGTCATGGAAGGGTTTACCGAAATTAAATGGATAGCCCCCACACACTATTGAACATGCTCGTCGAACCTGACGAACCTGACGTCGAACCGACAAGTTGGATGTTGTCAACTCACAATCGAAAGTCTGATCGAGCAAGTTGGGTGTATCATCAGTTGAACAATGGATTTTGAGTCAGCAGTAGCTGTTCGTGGTGGTGTTTTATGTTTGAGAAATAAAAAGAAGAAGAAAGTTCGACGTTCATGGTCTAAACAGTAGTTTTTGGACCCAAGCAAGTTTAGCCACATGAATCTAAGGACTGAACTTGGCCTCAGTGAACCTGAAGACTTCAGAAACTACCTGAGGTTGAGCGAGTAATGTTTTGGAGATTTACTTGGACGAGTTTCTAAGCATATTGAAAAGATAGATACGCATTTGAGACAGTCAATAACTGCTAAGGAACGCCTTGTTGCCACTCTTCAGTTTCTAGTCAGTGTGAGAAGCTACGAGACCTGACGTCTGACGCTCGGTTCGAGTTGGATGGTGCTCTTGAGCCGAGCGCTCAACCCAACAAAAACGTCTAGCATGTAGGGATGGATCCCACACAATATCAAACATGTTCGACGAGCCACTCGATCCCAACTTGCTCGACAGTGTGGACAGGGCTATAGAATACAGCCCTGGTGTGTGGGGGCTTTAAGCCTTGACGTTTAGATAGTCAAGCGGCCTCACTTCCACTATCGCGATATTTAACTTTCTCATTTCTTTGTAAGCTTATTTGTGTAGTTTTATTGTTGTACATAGTCCGTAATATTAGTTTTTTGTGCCATACTATACTGTGTACTATACTGTATACTATACTGTGGCACTTTGATACTTTTAACAGAATGACATAGATTTGTGTATCAATATTAAAGGGATTGTTATTTTTTTGAAAGTTTTCAGAGTTTTTGTCCTACTAAAAAGAACCATTATCCAGAGATTAAAACAACACAAAAGTTGTAGACATTCTTTTAAGAAGCTTGGAATACTTACACCGTATATTTACATTGTACTTGAAGTGTTGCACTTTTTTAATCCTTTGCGCTCGGATGGCCAGTATACTGCTGGCCATACGATATTCTCAGTTAGCTCTGAATATTTACCGAATTAGACATCCTCACAGCTCGGATGGCCAGCCTGACTGACCCCTTACGATACTGTTGTCAGGTCTGCCGCCAACTTGACCTTGCCGCGCAGGGCCGTAGATAGAATTTTCTATTGGGGTGGGCTGATTCTGATTAATAGTAAGCCACACAGGAGGGTTTGGGGGTACGGAATACTCCAATCAAGAGGGGATCCGGAAAATGTTTGAAATTTTAGATATATAAAGTCGACTTTTTAGCACACTCTCATGAAAGAAGCATACACATTTTTAAGCTGTGTTACTAGCAACAAGTAATTTCAAAAAAGTATAATACAATATATATGTCTAAAAGCAGTCAGTGTATTTGTTTTTTCAAAGTGTACATAACTGTTCTGGACGAAACTTCTGGTGATAAATAAAATTCTGGTGGTAGAGTAATTACAATAACTAACTGTATTCTACTAATTCGTTAAGTACATTACATAGCACATGTCAAAAATAAAAACAGTAAACTTAATGTAAGAGTCTTCTTTCTTCTTACCAGCCATTTTGTCTATCATTTTATCTGGTACAACAGTAATGTCCCAATGGATGGATTATGGCTAACATACTAGGGCACTGAGTCTTTCATCACCCATTCATTACACTACGAGGCAATGTTTTTACTACTCTGCGTATTGCCATTCTCTCTCTAGCAGTCTAATAAGCTCTTACTAACAATATGATAACATGGCAGATTTATTATTGTAGGTTTGAAGACGTCATATTACAAAATTACACTACAGTGTAAGTTATTTGTACTGTATATCTATATCAATGCAATTTTATAATCCTAATAAAAAAAATTGTATAGGAAATTTCGGACTGGATGCAGCCCGGTAAGCCTACCCCCTGGCTACGTGCCTGTTGCGGCGTCAACGGTTACCGGACATTAGACCACATATGAAAATATGCGGACATTCGACCACATTTTTTGGGGCAACTACCTGGGTTGGGTCAGCTAGGGATATGTAAATATTACCAATGAATACAGAATACTTTTTAAAGTATTCTGTATTCATTGATATTACTCGCCGGACAATCCACCACATTTTTAATCTGGCCGATAACAGTATGATTATATTTCGTTATTATCACAGTATATAATTAAAATTTTAAAAAAACTAAAAGGTTCTAACCTATAGTATTTAGTCCAGTATGTTTACGTTTTACTTACTCTGGCCGATAACAGTATGATTATATTTCGTTATTATCACATTATATAATTAAAAAAAAACTAAAAGTTTCTAACCTATAGTATTTAGTCACAGTATGTTTACTTAGTTTAGTTGGCTAAACTGTTCGTTTCTACACAAAAAAGAACAAGACAAATCTGGCAACGCTGGGAGAACGCTGAGAAAAACATGTCGGCTCGTTACAATGTAAATTCCCATAAGGAACATTTGATTTGAAAGTTTTTAATATTGTACGTGTTGAAGATGGTTAAATATTGCTTTCCCGGCATCACTGAAGTGTATAAATACTATATTTATAAAGAAAAGGTTAAGGTTTGTGTATTTATAGTAGTTTCGATTGACAAGCTAAATTAAACAAATACCCTTGAATGGTAGAACAGTAGGACACGATTCTAGGGCAGTGACAACGACGATCAGGAGCGAGGAATATTTACATATCCAGGGAGCTAACAGGTAGTTGCCCCAAAAGTGTGGCCGAATGTCCGCTGTGGTCGAATGTCCATGTGGTCTAATGTCCGGTCACAGGGGCGTTAACAGCTCTGAATTATTTTTTCCTACAATCTGAAATGTTGTTACTAGGTATTTATTTCTTGTTTAACAATATCATAGATCATGAATAATAAATGAGTTCTATTAGGTTATCCAAATACAATGAAAATATAATGGGCTTTTAGTTAATATTTTATTTTGCCATACAAAAAAGTAGATATATTTATATTGTTATTGGTGAGTTTTTTGTTTAGCTGTAAATATAAAGTTATGATATATTTTAATGAATAAAATAAACCATTGTATAAAACTTATCTAACAACATTTTTAATAATTTAAAATAAAACAAAATCAAGTACTTGTTAACAAAAAACACTTAAAAGCAATAATAAACTAATTAACTTTTGTTCTATTAAATTACTTCGAAATTTAAAAACAACTAGCCTAGACCACCGCAACGTAAAACTAAACTGCTGGTGAGGTTATAATGTAACGAATATTGCTACGTTTTGATGCAATAGAGAAAAGAGATCACAAAAAAGCGGGAATTACAGGTAATTAGTTTAAGATTTGGACTCTAGATTTCAGCACAATCCAGACAAAATAAAACTACTACCGTATAAATAAATTAATGCAGATCATTTGTGTGGCCAGTCCTTCATTCGAGCTGAACTGAAATTATCTCGCAAGTCAAGCTTAATATTTATTTATATTATCTAAACTAAAGGTTATAAATAATAGGTATAAAAGGGTATAAATCGGCCCTGTTCGCTTCACCCACCAACACCAGCGGCGACTCGAAAATTAATAGATTTTTGGAAAACAACGAAGATAAAGTTATATTTTAATTGCATTATCAAAAACTGGGAGAATTTGTTTCTTATTCCACAGATTAAATATAAGTCAGCAATGTTTTAAACGCAATTTGTTCTAATTCCATATGAATTTTACTATAGTAATCTCATTAATGTTGCAATAAATTGACTATATAGGCCTATCACATATTACTATGCATTCTATAAGGGAAAATTGTTCAATTAAAACGATTTTTTTCAGGACTCTACAAAATTAATACTATTAAAACTACCGGGACAGAATGATTCTTTAATTTTAAAATCTAAAACTGGAAGAAATTGTGTACTAAAACACACAAGATTAGCACAAAGCCTTAATATTTTTCAGTTTTTGTCATTAATTCGGTCACATTTTGACCTACTGAAAAATTCATAATTTCATTTGTCACATTTCTAATTCGTTTTTCCTAAACACCGTATATTATTTCAGCCAACGGTTTTGAATTCAGCAGCTCAAATCTATTTTCTTTATTCTGACAAGGAAAGTTGAACGGTAGATTAATGAAGGCAGTTTTCAAGTGCACGCTCACCAAAAATTCCAGTGTTATTTACATAGGTGATTTATTAAGGCAAATTGTTGTTTTCTCTTCAATTCGTTCCGCGAATAGGCCTGTCAATTAATTATTGCAGAAATTGCCTTCACATTTCCTCTGCGGTCAGAGGATTAGCCTATAATTGTGTTGTGCGGATTTAATGCATTTTACTGTAGGCTACTATAAATATATATAATAATATTGACGTTTCTTTTTTAAGGAAAACAACCTGAGCGTTCATCATCATACTGACGTTTTTAAACATTTATCTATTTATAAATTGGTGTACGTTTCATCAAGGCCGTAGCCAGGAAAACTATTCGGGGGGGGGGGGGGGTCAGGGCAGGACCGGGGATTTGATTTTAAACCCTTTTAACACGTTCACTGCTAAGGACGCACATGTGAGCTTGACACTGAACACTATGAGAAGCGGTCGACGCACAGTGCATCGCACGCCAACAACCGTGTTGGTAGTATTTTCAATACACGGTAAATTGCGTGTACATAATTGCCTACATAAAACAAATAATAACAATCTTAAAGGGTACTATCAAACAAATTACTTCAATTCAACAACCGGATTGTCAGAAATGTGGCCTAATGATGGGCATGGGCGTCATCAGCAGTTTTTTTAGGGGGTGGGGGACATTCCGGGGGTCAGTTGAAAGGGGAGTCCGGGAATGTAGAAAATATTACATCTCAAAACAACGTTTTTATGCATTTCTGAGGTGAAATTAGGTGAAAACAAGAGTATTGTTTTTTTTTTATTGTCTTCTTCTTTTATTCGCTTCTTAATTACGGTTTTGAAATTTTCTCAGTATTTAATTTTACACACAAGAATTGTAAGCAAAAGCACGTAAACTTTTGTTCTCATCGATTATATTAGGATAATACGGTAAGAGCCAAGGTCTCTAGAAAGGAAAGGTTACCTCATAGTCATGTAAACAAACTCAAACCCCTCGACCCGTTCCCTGTCCAGTGACGTCATCTATAGTATAAAAACACCGCGCTACCATGAAAGATGTATGTTTCGTCGTACAAATCACCTCATTTTTTAAAAAATAGATGTATTAAACTGTTTTTGGGGTTGCAGTTTTTTTAAATGATACTTAAGTTACACATTTCAACATTTGTAATTGTAAGAATATATCTTAACCTTTTCAAAAACATTATGTTTATGTCATTAATTTGCAATTTACAATAATAACAAAAGTATGATCATACAAATTTTAATTTATATTTTTACTGACTAAAATTTAAAATAAAAAGCTATCTTGGTACATTTTAAATCATATAACTAAAAAGCAGTCATT
>JAGFPH010009792.1:2506-14910 GCA_018207615.1 Philaenus spumarius | reverse complement strand
GAAATAGTTTACTTGGTAATACCTCTGAAACGGACATTGTGCTTCCTAATTCCGTAAGTTGTGTTGAAATAGTTTACTTGGTAATACCTCTGAAACGGATATTGTGCTTCCTTATTCCGTAAGTTGTGTTAAAATAGTTTACTTGGTAATACCTCTGAAACGGATATTGTGCTTCCTTATTCCGTAAGTTGTGTTGAAATAGTTTACTTGGTAATACCTCTGAAACGGACATTGTGCTTCCTCATTCCGTAAGTTGTGTTGAAATAGTTTACTTGGTAATACCTCTGAAACGGATATTGTGCTTCCTTATTCCGTAAGTTGTGTTAAAAAAATGTACTTGGTAATACCTATGAAATGGGCATTGTGATTCCTCATTCCGTAAGTTGTGTTAAAATAGTTTACTTGGTAATACCTCTGAAATGGACTTTGCGCTTCCTCATTCCGTAAGTTGTGTTAAAATAGTATACTTGGTAATACCTATGAAATGGACATTGTGCTTCCTCATTCCGTAAGTTGTGTTAAAATAGTTTACTTGGTAATACTTCTGAAATGAACATTGCGCTTCCACATTCCGTAAGTTGTGTTAAAATAGTGTACTTGGTAATACCTATGAAATGGACATTATGCTTCCACATTCCGTAAGATGTGTTAAAATAGTTGACTTGGTAATACCTCTGAAATGGACATTGTGCTTCCTCATTCCGTAAATTGTGTTGAAATAGTTTACATGGTAATACCTCTGAAATGGACACTATGCTACCTAATTTTGTAAGTTGTGTTATTTTTATCTTGTCCCATTTAAAATTGAAATTTAAAATAACATAAACAAGATTGTTTATTTTCATGGCAGTTTACACTTCTGTCGGCAGTCCCACGACTATTTTTACTTTCTCCACCCTATACGTAGTATATGGAGAAAGTATTGTTTTCGTAAAAATGTTCGAATTTGAATTTTCAGTTGAATTATCTGTTTTGGTGCTCCCAGAACCCCAAAAATATTTTTAGTGGAATTTTTTGTTTTGGTGCTCCCTGAACCCAAAAAAGTGTTTTTAGAGTGGTGTCTATCTGTCAGTCTTTCTGTATGTATACATGACCAGAGGGGACACTAATGGTCCGATTTTCATGAAATTTGGTATGTAGGTACCAAACCCTAATATCTCCAGGCGTTTTTTTCATTTTTTGGAATTTTTAATTTTTAAGGGTAATTTACCCCTAAAAACCCATAGAAAACGACAAAAATGCAAATTTCTCAAAACGGTTCTAACGATTTTGATCAAATTTTCAGTATTTATAGTGCTTAAGATGCCAAACAAAATGACACCACCCGCTTTTATCAAAACTTCGGCGTTTTATGACTATGGGGAAATGTTTAAAAATAAATAAACAAGTTTGTGTTGTCAATCTAGCATCGCGGCGGCGGCCGCACGGGGTAGCACCACGGTAGCGAGCACGGCCAGTAATTCAAAGGTCGCGCGATCGAATCCCGCCTGGGACAATAGTTTTTTTATACGATTGACGTAGGTAGAATATTATTTTTTTTGTTTTGTTCTAAAAAGTAGTAAAAAATAAAATGATTAAAAACAATATTATTTTGACTACAGTAAGTTAGGAGAAAGTTTGTGTCAGTTTACTGATACCGTTTATTTATTTAATACAATGTCGATACACGCAGCATAAAATAAATGACCGGAAACACTTTTATTACGACAAGAAATGTTTTTTTATGAATTTTGTTTTTATTTACACGACCTTATAGCTCGTTTGGTTCCCCCAAAATCGAACAAACGTAAAATTCTATAAATGTACTCAGTACGAATCCGCGGGAGGTTTTACCGTGATGACATCTTCTAAACAGAGGCCGAGATTCAAACTCACCAAGCGAGTTTGTCCGCTGCGAGCGAAGCGAATGGAGTCTGGATTAAAGGTTGATGGGTAAACAAATTCTACTACAGTGACATATTTCGTACACGCAAACAGCTATTCAGCACCTTTGCGAGTAGACCGGTTTCCCAAATAGTTGGTTGAAACCCTAAAGCATACAAACCTAATTTTGGAAATCGCTCGTCTCAGCTGTTCAGCTGCGTTTACAGAAAACCATTCGAACAGATTTGATTTATACGTGCCGAATGCCACCGAGGAGTTGGTCCGTGTAATATATTCAAAAACCGACATCGGAACGTGCCTCAGAACAAACACGCAAGGTGGGTCTTCTTTCAACACACCTGACCGTCTATTAGGCCCGACCAACCGTGACCTGTTAAGTAGCTGTTAGAGGCGGTGTTTTGCCTATAATACATCTCGCCGTTAAATGGTTTCAGAGTTAATTTTCATTTCAAACTTGTTGTGTTATGACGCAACCTGTCAAATTAAATGAAAATTGTGGGAGAGGTTTTAACATAAATTTCATCACGCTGTATTAACGTGCGAAGTTAAAAACTGCTATATCTTCGGTTGCTTTGTTTTACTAATTTAATCTATATATATAAAAGCCAAATCCACTGACTCACTGATCACGATTTTTCAAAAACTACTTAATGGATTGGAACGAAATTTGGTATGTAGGTTCCTCTAGGGCTATAGGTGCTCACTAACAAAGGGTTTTAAAAAATTGGAATTTTTAGGGGGGGTTTGGGGGTCAAAGTAACTAAATCACGATTTCTTTCAAACTACTGAACGGATTGGAATGAAATTTGGTATGTAGCTTCCTCTAGAGCCGTAGGTGCTGATAAGAAAGGGTTTAAAAAAATTTGAAATCTTAGGGGGATTTGTGGGGTCAAAGTTACTAAATCACGATTTCTCCAAAACCATTGAACGGATTGGAATGAACTTTATTATGTAGCTTCCCCTAGGGTCATAGGTGCTCGCTAAGAAAGTTTTTCAAAAAATTCGAAATTTTAGGGGAGGTTTGGGGGGTTAAAGTTACTAAAAAATACAACCGAACGGATTGGAATGAAATTTGGTACGTAGCTTCCCCTAGGGTCATAGGTGCTCGCTAAGAAAGGTTTTTAAAAAAAATCTAAATTTTATAGGGGGTTTTGGGGGGTCAAAGTTACTAAAAAATACAACCGAACGGATTGGAATGAAATTTGGTATGTAGATTCCCCTAGGGTCATAGGTGCTCGCTAAGAAATTAAAAAAAAAGAATCTAAATTTTAGGGGGGGTTTGGGGGTCAAAGTTATTAAAAAATATTACCGAACAGATTGGAATGAAATTTGGTATGTAGCTTCCTCAAGGGCCATAGGTGCTCACTAAAAAAGGGTTTCAAACAATACGAAATTTTAGGGGAAGTTCGGGGGTAAAAGTTACTAAATCACGATTTATCTCAAACTACTGAACGGATTGAAATGAAGATTGGTATGTACCTTCCTCTAGGGCTGTAGGTGCTGATAAGAAAGTGTTTCAATACATTGGAAATCTTAGGGGGGTTTGGGGGGTCGAAGTTACTAAATAACGATTTCTCTCAAACTACTTAACGGATTGGAATGAAATTTGGTATGTAGCTTCCTCTAGGGCCGTAGGTGCTGATAAGAAAGTGTTTAAAAAATTAGAAATTTTAGGGGGGTTTGGGGGGTCAAAATTACTAAAAATACCACTGAACGGATTGGAATGAAATTTAGTACATCCCTTTCCAGCCCAACGATTACATATGGCATCACTCACTTAGAGCTATCCTAATAATATACTGTTTGGCCCATAGATGTCATTTGACATCTGAATATCATACAATAGTTTTGCCTTTCCATGTTGGCTGCACTGCTTCCTAGTCAGACATTCTCAGGTGGCTAAAATATAATCCTACTTGTTGGACTACTCACTTATATACTTCGTGTTTGATTTACTGAATTCTACATTATTTTACTTCAAAGATAATGTTTCTTTCCATAAAATAAAATATATTTACAATTGTATATACTTCAAAGATGTAAATAAACCATCTGTTAACATTTTATTCTTATCAAGTGCCTAGTTACCAAGTAAACAATGTGTGATTCCAAATAGCATCAATGGGCACCATTGCCACATATGTTTTGATTCTATATGGAATCAATGGGCACCAATGCTACATATGTTTTGATTCCATATGACATTGTATATATTGAAACAACAATGACTTTCTGATAAATTGTTGTAATTTTATCATTGAAACAGCTTTTGTTCATTACCCTACACACTTTTATTAGGTTCAACCATTTTTAAATATTAAATAAACTACTGTAACTAAATTCTCAGAAATAAATTAATATGGTATTTTGTTACAGTAGAGATTAGTCATGTTATTTTCATATTACCATAATTATATACATTCACAACTATTGTAATAGGTATTTTATAAATTTAAAAAACTTGATTTAGAACAAAATTAGTAGGCCTAAGTATAACTTTACAGAGTCAGATTTTATGTTAGGTACTGTAAGGTTACTTATCACACAAGAAGTTATTAGTTTTTTTATTTTTCAGCATTATTGTGGTAAAATTAGTATTTTGTAAACAATTTTAGTACTAAAAGATTAAATTTAATATATTCCTTTCACTCAATTTCTATATAATGCATAGACAAAATATTTTGAATAAATAGTTATATCAAATTCCTATTTTAAACTTTTATTTTTTACTACCCATATTGCTCACAGACGCCATATGGAGTCAACAATTTATTTTTGGTAATTTATTAAAAAAAAAAAAATAACTGAAACATATGTATTTATTTAAAAAGAGGTCTAGTTCAAGAAAATATAGTAAAACAATTTTTAATAATTGTTTTTAGTTGAGTGGGCTGGAAAGGGATATAGCTTCCTCTAGGGCCCCAGGTGCTCGCTAAGATAGGGGTTTTAAAAAAATTCGAAATTAGGGGAAGTTTGGGGGGGATGTTTCAAAGTTACGAAAAATCCCCATAAGAAGAAAATAGTGTAATATATTTATCGAGGTATAATATATTTTTTGTTAATATATTTAAGTTTGATCGGGTCAGCTAGTATGTACATATAAGCGGCTTTATAATAAGTGACTGAATTACGTAGACTCAACGTAGAGCAAAAACTGCTTAAGATACAAATTAGAAAATATAAGATATTTTCTAATGGGGTTATTATAGATGCACACTAAGACATGTTTTTGAAAAAATTTAATTTTAAAGCGTCAAAATTTTGAAAATACGGAGGTTTACTCCCAACCGAACCACAGACAAAACAGCTGATTCTGATCAAAAGCTTAGCTACACGTTTGTTGAGTGCATTACTTGCACTACTATAGCAACCAACTTGGCGAATCTATAATCAGTTTATTGCTCTTTACAAACAACGTTTATGGGTTAGGTTATCGAAATTAAAGCAAACAAAAATAAAAATAGAAAAAAATAATCCTAATGTATTACAATTCAAACATCTGTGTATTGTAAATAAAACTGCTGCTTTAGATCAAAAGCTTCACAAAATTTTATGTTTAACATATACTGAACTAACACGCATTTCTTTAAAACATTTACATTTATTACCATAGCAACCTACTTGGCAGATTTAGAATCGGTAAATGTTTTTAAAAGAAGCAACAAAGTTTTCAGGTCGGTTGATATCGCTCTGTTGTATACAGAAATCCTGTCATTCACACAAACATCCAGAGTATGCGTCAGTAACTAGGATAGCGCACACCCGCCACTATACCCCGATCCAAACGCCTCTGTCCTAATTAAACGTCATTTCAGTGAAAATTTCAATTTATACAATCGTGTGTCCTGCGTTCATTTACTTCGCCGCGAGTCGACGCTTGGTAGGTGAGCGAAGCGAACAGTGGCGGGCCAATAAGAAGTAATATTTTACAAAACACATGTAGTAAATTTATGAAATGGCAATCCAAATCAATTTTGTACTGTAATTTAAAATTAAGCCGACCAGTATATGTTAAAATTTCGATATTTTAAAATTATATTATATAGTGGTCTACACATTTTGTGCAATGATAGTTCAATAATATAATAAATACACGGTACCAAGAACTGGCGCATACTTTCTCACAAACATATTTAAATTATTAAACAGATTCACTGTGACTTCATTTGTAGGAGGGGTAGGAGAGGTGAGTTAAGTAGGAGATTAACAAATAAATATTATTATTATTATTATTAGAGAGAAAACTATTCGATTGGTTTCGAAAAAAATTGCACCAAACACGTCAATTAGGCCTGCACGAAAAAAGTTTTTGAAAATTTTCGAAAAACAACCCCATTTATGGCCACAAAACCCCCAAAAATCAGTTATTATTATTAGCTAAACGAGAGTTTTCAGAAAGGTGCGGTTTTTTGAATATGGTAGGGTACATTAAGGGCTACAAATAAGCCAAATTTTATCAAATTCGTTAGAGACGTTTTTTTCTAAAAAAATAATAACTGATTTTATGGGTTTTTTTTTTGCCAAAAAGGGGGTCGTTTCTCAGAGTTTTTCAAAACCGTTTTTCGTGCATCTATACAGGCCTACTTGACATGTCTGGTGCAAATTTTTTTGAAATCGATCGAATAGTTTTCGCTCTAGCTTGGAGTCCCAAAACGGATATTTCCACAAAAATCTCAACATAGATTTTTTTTGCGATCACTATACTTTCTCTATACTATAGTATAGTGAGAAAGTAAAATTAGAATTAGGCCTACTATTAGGGGGCGCTTCCCTGCCCGCAAATTGAATCTTATTCCCATAAGAGCAATGCTACAGAATAAGTCATTTTTTCCCGTTAATTCGTGGAATAAATTTAAAAATTTGGTTTCATTTTGAAGTACTGTCATATGCGGATGTTGATTGCCGAATACATTTTCAGAAACCGTTTTATTGTTTTCATAAACGTATGATATAAATAGTAAAAAATAATAAACTTTATAAATTTTTTACTCAGTTTCAAAAAGAGATATTGCAAAAATCCTTAGCAATCAACACCCACAATCTATTTTACTTTAAGAAAAAAATACAGCTTTCGTTTTTTAACAAAAACAGCACAAAAATATATTTAATAGTGAAGGTACGTTTTGGTTATTTAACATTAAAAATAATTGGTACCCAATATCGTAGTTTTGAATGTGGAGAGCCGAGCCTTAAAATATACTATTACAAAAACAAGTTTGTACGCAATTGTAAGAATGTAAATTAACATAAATTTATCATTTATAAATACCTGTTAGTATTAAAAAACACAATAATAATAATATAACAAATTTATAATAAATTCAATTTCAGGTGATAATAAGGCAGGTGATTCATGCAGTTTTTATAAATAAAACCACAGTAAAGAAAAGTCCCACTAACTTTAACTCACGGATTTTGTGGAAGCTAGTACAATTAAAGATAATAAATGTTATTTATACTATTATTATTACAAGACAAATGATAGCAATAATAGTTCAATAATATAATAAATAATTCATCAATTTCAGGTGATGATAGCGCATTCATGCAGTTTTTATAAATACAGAACACAAGATGGCTCTTAACTCGAAAACTGTTTATTTCACAGAAAAACTTTTGAAAAAAGTTTTAAAAAATTAAATTTTCTATAATATTTATACGTAACGTTTTTTTCTAAGACGCACCCAACTGAAGCAATTTTAAAAAAACTTGAATTTGGCCACCATTTTCCAAGATGGCGGCGTAAGCTCAAAGTGCCGGGGGTCGCAACTTAGTACGTATTTTAGGGTGTCAAAATGTACTATATTACCAAGTTTCATCTCTCCCGCATTTTCTCCAGGTAACTTCATTTTTAACTCCCGGCTGCCTAGGCTATAAACTTGTATACCAAACTCAACTACGTTTGATTACAATTTTACGTTGAAACGACACATTATCAATGTTTTTAAATTAATGTTTAATTTATAAAAATTTTAAAAATATTGTTCTACAAATTGTTTTTAGGAATAAACATTTTTACATTTATAATTACAACTCCATATCTACCGTAAGGGCTAATACTGTATTTGAAACTTTTTCAACCACTTCAAGGAATAGAGTTTCATATTTACCGTAGTTAAATATTTATTTGTTTCTGAAAAAAGCTTCGAGGAAGCCTGAATGCACCGTTGACCTTTATAGCAACTACAACTTTTATAATTAGGTCGAATAATTTTGTATTTATTATGTAGCACTTATGTTTATTTTAGACTAGTGGACCCAGCAATGCTGCGCTATTGCTTGATTTAATTTTAAGGATAGTTATTCCATTTCATTACATTGGCTTGAGTAATCGAATTGCAAAATGGTTTTTATAACGCCTAAGAATATACTACACAAATTTAGATTTAGATTGTGTAAACCTTTTGTTTGCTTTTACCAAATCTAAAAAAAAAACCGATAGTTGTGAAGAATTGTAAATCCTGATTTTAAATTAGCCCAATTGGTTGCAAATAAACGTGTTTTGATTAATTGTAGGCCTAACCTGAAAATATGTTCAGTTTTTTATTCAAACCAGCTGTTTTTTAAATAAAATATGAAACAACCAATGTTTGAATTAAATTAAAATATATAAGCATTATTTGATTTTTGTTTTTGTTTGATTTAAGTTGGTCAATCTAACCTAAAAAAGCTCAAGGTTTTGAAGAATAATAAACTATGTTATTATAAGTAAAGTTGTTACTTATAACATACTTGTTGTAAAGTATGTTACTTTGATAAGTAAAGTTGCTATGGTAATGAATGTAAACAAACATGAAGTGTTACTAAGCTTTTTATACGAACAGCTGTTTTTGTGCGCTATGGTCTTGAGTCCATACAAACGAGGCTGTTTAGTTTTTTCCAAATTTGAAACTTTTTCGGGAAACTTTTCACATTTTTTTTATATATAAAAATCTGGTTCGGACTATTACGAACATTTTAAAACAAAAAATAGCCAAATTGGTCCAGCCGTTCTCAAGTGATGCGATTACAAAGGAACAGCAATTCATTTTTATTATATAGATATAATTGAAAGCAATAAAAGGTTGTACTTTTATAATTAACTCGTGCAATACAAATTCAAGGATCTCTTTTTGTCAAAGTTTCTTAGCGAATTTCCTCAGGAAAGATGAGCTATTGGATTAATCCTTATGGTGTGACCTAAGGTCGTGAGTAGTAAACGAGCACCAATCACGGTCCCTAGAACACGTTTTGAGGGTGTCATTAAAAAATTTATATATATATATATATATATGTAAATATGTATTCGCTCTCTAACGGTTTGGTACTGATTGTCTATGTCGCTCGGACGAGTTCGCTACCCCAAAAATCCAAAACATGTTTTTTGACCTAAAGTAACTATTTTTTAGATTTGTAATGCATTTCTTTAGGGTTTTATCTAAAAGATAAATGTAGGATATTGTTCTGCACATTTTGTAATTTTACACGACCTTATAGCTTGCTTGGTTCCCCCAAAATCGATCAAAACGTACAATACTACATACAAAAGTACACGGTTATAATCCACGTGGGGGCATCGTCTGATTTTCTGCGAGCGAAGCGAAACTGTCCATAACCCGAGACCTCAAGGTCAAGGTGCAAACTCGCAAAGCAAGTTTTCCGCTGCCAGCGGAACGAATCAGCGCGTGTGTCGAAGCTGGATGCTTAGGTACAAACAAATTCTATTATAAATAAATAATTTTTTTTCGGTACGTCAACTAATCCTTTCGTCGATTCACAGATTACTGCAGTTCCGGGCTTCGTGAGTCCATCTTCAGATCATGTAAAGTATTTTAGTTTTTATTAAAATCGTTCCATATGGAGATTGTCAATAAAACATACACAGTAACACAACACATAACACAACATAACATAGATAAAATAAAACCTGAAAACAAAATCTCACAATAAATACGTTTACCAACCTCAAACGCGTTTCAACGACAATGTCGCCATCTTCAGTGATGCACGGGCTACAGTAAAAAAACTATAACTCACTGAGGATGGCGACATTGTCGTTAAAACGCGTTTGAGGTTAGTAAACGTATTTGTTGTGAGATTTTGTGTTCAGGTTTTATTTTATCTAAGTTACATTCTCACAAGTCAAGCTCATTGGTTATTTAGTTACATCATAACACTTTTACTCCCATTTACGATCACACGATCACAAAATTAAAATATTTTACATCGGTCGGTACGCACTCCCCGACGGTACGATCGCGAGTGTTGGTTGTTATGGTAATTAGTGTTGATGCATCCAAGAAACGTGAGTGGTACGGTAAGGCTACATGTGGAATTGTGTTGCTGAGCTTTTGATTCAAATCAGCTGTTTTATCTGTTATTTGGGCTGGAAATGAAGCCCTGGTATTTTTACCATTTACAAACCTTAAAATCAATATTTGAAGCTCTAGCTATAATAGTTTGTACGTTGACGATGCATCAGTCGGTAAGGATTTCTACTTTTATAACTACGGACTAGCTGACCCGTACGGCGTTGCCCGTGGTGGTTGGTATTTTCAGTCTTTTTAACGTAATTGTATTCTTTTTAAGTGTTCAGTCAGTGAATGGTATTTGGCTTTTATATAAATAGATCTTAAATAATAAAAGCACTATTGTCATAATAATAAAAGATCTGAAATTATGATTTTAGTAACTTTGATCCCCCCAAACCCCTCCTAAAATTTCGAAGTTTTTCATACCCTTTCTTAGTGAGCACCTATGGCCCTAGGGGAAGCTACATACCAAATTTCATTCCAATCCGTTTGGTAGTTTTGAATAAATCGTGATTTAATAACTTTGATCCCCCCAAACCCCTCCTAAAATTTCGAAGTTTTTCATACCCTTTCTTAGTGAGCACCTATGGCCCTAGAGGAAGCTACATCCCAAATTTCATTCAAATCCGTTCGGTAGTTTTGAAGAAATCGTGATTTAATAAATTTGTTCCTTCCAAACCCCCCCTCAAATTTCGAATTTTTGGAAACTTTTTCTTAGCGAGCGCCTCTCTAGAGGAAGCTACATACCAAATTTCATTCCAATCCGTTCGGTAGTTTTTGAGAAATCGTGATGAGTAAGTCAGTGAGTGAGTGAGTGGTATTTCGCTTTTATATATTTTGTCCGTAATGAAGAGATGTCGGAAATTATCGCAAGAGGAATATCTATTACAGCTGAAAGAGCTAAGATAAGAGTTTGGTGTAATGATGTGTACAGACCATACCAACGGAGACCATACCAACGGTCCGATTTTGATGTCATTTGGTATGTATGTGTAGTTCTGGAATAACTCAAGGCGTTTTTTCATTTTTTCAAATTTTTGATTTTTAAGGGGTTTTACCCCCACAAATAGCAAAAAAACGAGAAAAATCCAAATTTCTCAAAAACGGCTCTAACGATTTTGATAAGATTTGGCTTATTTGTAGCCCTTACTGTACCCTACCATATACAAAAACCGAATATTTCTAAAAATTCTCTTTTAGGTAATAACAATAATAATAACAGATTTTTAGGGGTTTTTGGCCAAAAAGGGGGTTGTTTTTCAAAATTTATCAAAACCTTTTTTCGTGCATCTATACAGGCCTAATTGACATGTTTGGTGCAAATTTGTTCGAAATCGATCGAATAGTTTTAAAAATAATAATAATAATATAATATGGATGGTGTTACATGCATCTAATATTTTCCATGGTAACATTTTCCTACTTTTGCAATTCTAAATAACCACCTCCTATGCTACTCTTGGGAAGGTATAAAGTTTCAACCTGGAGAAAGTATGTGGCAGTTATCTGGTACCGTTTATTAGGTCTTGATCTTGATTCGAACAATTGACCTTTAACATCAGGTGAGCTAACCCGCTATGTACAGTGCACAACGCTATGTGCAGTGGCATTTACATCAAACAACACATATTCACCTACAGCCAATTAGCGAGATCATCGTTCAACTTTGTTGAAAGTTTGGCAAAGTAACATATTTTATTGGTTGAAGTCGAGTTCCAAATTAAGCTGTAAATAATCCCATTGCAATACGAATAGCGTGCCTGCAATGCTTGTAAATAAAACGCAACAAACCTAAAATCCCACTAAAGGATATAATTTCCCCCGGGATTTCCCACTAAAATGTAAACACAAATTGAACAAGTCAAGAGTTCTACGCGAGCCTTTCCATTTATTTAGTCTTCAGTTGTATTGTGGTTGTCTTCTTTTGTGTTTAACAGTGCGATTTAACTATATAAATTGCCTTTGTCAGCTTTATTCGGTTGACTTCGGTTTTTACAGTTTAAATAATAAAATATGTAAAAAAAGAACATAGTACGAAAATAAATATAGATTGTTCATACAATTGAGTCCAAATGAATAAATTCTATTAAAATAGTTTTTAAAGGGATATTTTATCATAATCAGTTCTAGATATGCTGTGAGACGTAACAGAGTGCCCCTTTATAGACACCCCCATTATTTCCCTGCTTCCTCCAATCACCCATGGGGCTCGGGGGGGGGGGGGGGGGG
>JAGFPH010009791.1:17716-44465 GCA_018207615.1 Philaenus spumarius | reverse complement strand
GATTACTTAAGAATAATATTAAAACAACAAACTAATAAAAAGAGCATTAAGCCTAAATGAAATTAATATTTATTTGAATTAAATATAGAAGAAATAAAAACAAAACTGTAAATGTTATATTATTTTGTATCATGCCACTTTAATACAATGTGAAAATTTCTTACCGTTGGCAAAGTGCTGCTCTCTCTTGTACCAATTGTTCGGAGTATCAGTTTCATAGCAAGATATCCTCGGCTGTTCTTCTGTCTCTGAACCTATTACTACTGCTTCACCAACGCCAAAATTAACTTTTGTTAAATATCCTTTTGTACGTAGATCTTCAACGTGTCGTATCCTATCTGCCACAGACCATGAAGCTCGTCTTTGATCTGGCAAAGCTGTTGATGATGAAATGCGTACTTCTAGTCCGTTGTCTGCAGCTATTGATGATGTTTCTACCAGAGACCTTTCAAAGTCTGATGATTTATTTGTTGCTGGTCGTAACGATCGCAGAAGTTTCTGGAATTCTGTTTCTTTTGTTGTAATTGCAATATCGTCTTTGTCATTGGATGCCACTTCATTTACTTTATCATTTTCGTTTACAGATTTTAGTTTTACACCCCAAAGAGGTTCTTGAATGTTATCATTCTCTCCTAATAGAAAAGGCCGAGGTTTAGGAATGTTGTTTTTTAAAATACTACGAGGCCTAGGTGTTTCATCTTCGGAATAAATTTGAGTTTCTATGGTCTTCTGCTCCTCCTGGGAGCTGTCCGACAAATACGTACAGGAAGAAGTAGCTGTTGTATTGTTTTGAGCAAACGTTACAATATCTTCTTTTTCACCATCTTGAAATACTGGGCTTCCCCGGAAAGTTAGTGGTTTAACCTTAGGATCGGAATCAAATTCATTGTTTTCACAGCTAGTCAATAAATTTTTTTCATATTGTGAATCACCAAATCTTATTTCTGGTAAACCTGTGCGATTTGTATTTTCAGTTATTGTTTTTTTCCTTCTACGATACATATTGCTTGGTGGAGGCTTCCCATCAGTTTCAACTATGTTAAATCTTCCAGGTTCGGCTGCAAAATGAACTTCAGTTTTACAAAATTCAACTCTTTTCTGTTTTTTTTCATGAGCGTTTACTTCGTAGTCACTCTCTCCGCTGTACTTATTTGTATCTTTATCACCAGAATTTAAAAACACTTGACCGGATTTATTGTTAACCAGTCCAGGATTTTCTTTCAGATCATTATTTGTTTGTAAACTGACTTTCCTGTCATGGTTCTCTTGAAAATAATTTGACTCGTACGATTTGCTTCGATTAGTTATGTACTTAGCATCATCAACTGCTATTGAATGTCTTTTTAGTTCCGAATCAAACCAGCTTGAAAGTGTTTTAGTTCTATTTGTTTGGCCTCTTAAAATATCACCATTTTCTTTTATGTTTCCATTCCTGAGATCTGTGTCGTTTTGATTAGCACTATGACCATAAAGCAAATGGGAATAAGATGTCATGTTCTGTCCTTTCAGAGATGCTGAAGGAGACACTTCAAATTTTTCTGATGTTTCTTTAGTTTGTTTAAGTAACAATAATTTTGGATCTGTGATTTGTGAGTGTGCTTGTTGAATTGGAATTGAAATAGTGATAGGTTCTGAAAGTCTATGTGATTCAAATGACGTTGATTTTTCCCTAAGTTTTCTAAGAGCATCTGCAATTTTACCCTTTGTTACTGTTTCTTTCTTATCATTGTTATTATTGTGTATTTCTTCATTGTTTGGATTCCAGTTCCAATTGGACTGTGTATAATTATTGGAGCCAAGAGTAACTACAGTTTTACGACCTGTTGGTATAACAGTACCGCTTTCAATTTCATTTTCGACCTTGTCTTTATTATTATTTCGTTCATTTTCATTTTCAGATTGTTTGATTACAATACTATGACTTGTTTTCAATTTGTTTCCATCGTCAGTGACATTTCTATCCATTACAATTGGTTTCACCCATGAAGGAAATGCCATTGTTTCCGATGATCGACAAATGCCACTGTCAGTTGACGAATCCACTTTACTTTTTTCTATAGGCATATTGCTGTGGTGGCTTTGTTGTCCATTTACTTGTTCGAACCCGTATGACTTTCGTCTGTTGTACCACTCTTCTGTTCTGTTATTACCATTTCCATTTGTCTTATTTGAACTACGTGATTCTAAGCTTCCTGTACCAAGTACAGGTTTACCACTTCGTAAAATATTTTCCATCCCAAAGACGTAAGACTTAACGGAATTTTTTGAAGTATCTTCTATTTTCTCTAAAACTGGGCTGTCCGATTTTACTTCTGTTACAATACCATCATCAGGCTCTTCAGATCGTATTGCATCATCAGCAGATGAACTTAATTTTCGTAGTCTACCTCGAACTTCTTTGAGAGATTCTACAGTAATAAACGATTGACGTTTCTTCGGAGAACTAGGTGGAATAGGTTCTCCATCGTGACCATTACTGACAACTCCCAAAACACCTTCAAGTTCTCCGAGATTATTCCATTGGTTACCTTTCAAAACACTGCTGACAATTTGTTTCCGTGCTTCTATTTCTTCTTTAATTTGTGAAACACTTTTTGTTAGAGGCACAACTGGAATTTCTTTCTGAACTGTATTTGGTTTCAATGGGAACTGTAAAGATCTTCTCACTTTTGATGACCTATTCCACTCTTGTTTATCACTTCCTATATCGTCTGTTTTCTTGTCTTCTTCATTATGATGTAAATCTTCACTAGAACAGCTCTTTTTTCGTGTAAGGCTGTGATGACTACAAATAGTTGATTCCGAACTAGATTTAGCTATTTCATGAACAGAGGAATTTCTTACATTATATCTTCCTTCTAATGAATTGGGAAAGTCGTTCGTATCATTTTCATCGTAATCGTATTTAGTTTTACTCAAGCCATTCGAGAGATGCCTATGCATGGACGTTGTTTCAAGATTGCTGAAGAGTTTTTCCTTGGCTTCCTGGTGAATTTGGTGAGTAATTCTTGATAGTTCAGATAGTCTGTTGGCTTCTTTATCTTCTGATATTATATCATCATGCTTCAAGCTTACAATACTTCTGGGGCGAGATGGTGGTCGCCGACTTCCTATCGACCCACTTCGACCAACACTCGCTTTGGTTTTCTGCGAGCTGAGATCGAGGGGGTTCAATGCCAACTGCAACAACATGAAATAATTAGTACAATTAAAATACTTTTTTAGATAGTAAAAAAGAGATATTTATGTTATATTATTGTTAATTAAAAAGCATTACAAATATAATACATTTTTTTTATTTTGAAATAAAAATAGATAAATAGTCAAAACTTTATAATAACTGTTATACATACAATACAGTTATGCAACACTTTACTACTGTTATTACTTTGCATGCAGTACTTTTTATTGGTTTATAATGCTTGCAAAAAATTAAAAATTTTACATTAAATAAATTCAAAATTATTTAACAGATAAAATTAAATTTAGAAAATAACAAATCAGATGTGAAACTAAAAATGCATTCAAGTGTGATTCATGGTATTTACAGCTGGGGAGCTCATTATTTCTAACAAAATACACAAGACAACAACCTAACATAAAACATACAAAACTTCAGGAAAATCTTTTAATCCAAAACAAACAATGATTTTCGTAATAAAAAAAGTATTGTGTTAAAATAATCATAAAAATAACAATTTAAAATTATACACTCATATTACATCAAGATATCCAATGTGTAAGTTTCTTTAAAAAATGTCTTTTTAAATTATGTGTAAATGCCTTTTGTTTTAAGGTAAGATTTAATAGGGGTGTTCTTCCTGGTTCTTTAACTTTTATTTTGTCTTGCAAGAGAAAAGTTTTGAAATTAACTTCAAGAATATTTTTTGTACTAATATCCATAGTTTTTGTTAGAAACACTGATATTAAGGATTATAAAAAACTGTAAAAAACTACATAAATAAGAAGAAATGAAAAATTTGAAAATACCTATAATAAAAATAAGACGGCTTAGTCAGACTTATTCATTGACAATGGATTGTCTATTCCACGGGTTTGTTGCCTTGATAAATTAATGATTTGGAAAATATTGCTTAGATTAGTATTTACTATGCTGTGTAGTAGGGAAAATAGGTTTCTATGTAGTTTTTTATATAGTTAAGTTGTAGTCCTACAAATAAAAATTGAAGAACATTCATAATTCTCTGTTCAAAAACGATGGTGGGTGTTGAATTTAATTAGTATTAAATATTCAGTCATTTCTCATCGTTTATGTGATGTGTGTATGCTATGCAGAACAAAAAGTATTTAAATATTAGTATAAAAAACATAAAATACGACCATCTGAAACACAATAATCAACTAATCGAAAATTGCCAAACATAGAGTATTTGGTCAGAAAATCTAATCTGGTCGAAAATAATAATCTGGAAAGTAATGTGTACAAACGATATTGTCAAAGCCTTGTACACAAAGTTATAGTCTGTCCAAACAGCCATGCGCTCTACCATAATATCGACCCTCACTCCCACATGCGCAGACACACTCACATGGCCTACCTGTTTAATGGTTCTCCTATGAATCACCAACTAGCCCTTGTGCTACAAAATCACATTTTTCTAACCGTTAACTTTACTTAATTTTTACTCTAATTACTGAACTCAAAATATTATTCCTCGCAAAATGAGTCCGAACATGGTACAATTGCGACAAGTCGAAGAGGTTTTACGGCCAGTAGGTTACAAAATCATAAATTTGATCACTTAAAAATGGTTATTGACATTTTATTTGAATTAGCACGATCACAATAACATATATAATTCTGGAAGTGATTTCAAACATTTGCAAAAGACAAAGAAACTAAATCACAATCAATATAACAGTGAACATATACTAAGAGTAAAATAAAAATAATTGCAAATTCATTTTGCAATGTTACTGTACAATAACTAATAAATCAATAAAATAATACTATAAAACTAACACAAGCATATTTACGTAACAATCCTAAATAAGGCACTTGTGTCTTCTAAAATTTCCAACGTACTCATTTCCTAAAATTTCCTCTGTTGCGTCTTTCATCTGTATTTAAATTTTCCAATTTCTTTATAGGACAGGGCTATTGTTTTTGACATTTTTGTTTACTATTTGGCTTCATTTTAAATTAACTTTCGTATTGGCATAGTAAGTAAAATTTTTATAAAAATAGTTTTTTGGCCTAACATTGGATGGCGGAGTAAATATGCTTGTGATAATTTTACTCTTAGTATACGTTTCTTGTTACATTGACTCTGATTTATTTTTTGGCATGCTGTACATTGGAATTTTAAGAAGTTACTTTTAAGAAGCCTCCTCTCCTTTACTTTCGATATTGCTATGTAAATATGCTCGAGTTAATTTTATAAAATTATTTTATTGATTTAATAGTTATTGTACTGTAACATTGCAAAATAAGGTTGTAATTATATTTATTTTACTCTTAGTATTTGTTCACTGCTATTTATTCTGATTTTTTAGTTTCTTTGTTTGTTGCATAAGTTTGAAATCACTTCTAGAATTACTGTAGTTATGTATGTTATTGTGATCGTGCTAATTCAAATAAAATGTCAATAACCATTTTTAAGTAGTCAAATTTATGATTTTGTAACCTACTGGCCGTAAAACTGCATAGAGATGTCACAATTAATTGTACCATCTTTGGGCTTGTTTTGCGAAGAATAATATTTAGAGTTCAGTAATTAGAGTAAAAATTAAGTAAAGGTAACGGTTAGAAAAATGTGATTTTGTAGCACAAGGGCTAGTTGGTGATTCATAGGAGAACCGTTATGCAAGTAGGCCATGGGAGTGTGTCTGCGCATGTGGAAGCGAGGGTTGATTTTATAGTTTGGAGCGCATGGCTGTTTGGACAGACTATAGAAAGCAATCCTACAAGCCAAAACAGGATTTTGTTTGACTTCAGAAAGAGTTTTTGTAGGAAAATTCAATGTTGTCTCAAAATCGTGTCTTAAGTTTGTGACTGTTGTATATTTATTATTATTATTTAAATTGTTTTTCCTTAATGCAAAAACCTAGAAAACGTTGGAAGATACAATAATAGTTTGAATATAGATAAGATAGATTAACCCCTCCCCCCTGTTGATGTATCTCATAGACAATTAAATTCGAAGGCTGTTTCTTTCAAAACTCTATACTTTACTTGTACTTTTGCAAAATTAATAATAATGAAACTAGAGGGCAATAGCACTAAGAAAATATATGTCAATATGGACACTCCATATTACAATGTTTGCTAGAGTCATTGACACAAAAGTTTCAAGGTAATGAAATCTCTGGGGCAAAGTGCATTTTTATTGAATTCATACATTTTAGTAACAAAAATATATTTCTTCTTCCTTAAATATGACTCCTTAGTTTTATAATTGCAATGAATAATGTAAGACGTTTAGTATGCTCAGTAATTCTTAATGTGAAGTTATTTTCACAGTTTTGGTATTATTTATTTCATTACAAAGTGAATATTTGAAGAAAAAGTACCTTTAGGTTATCAAATTCTTTGTTTTGGATGCTTGGAAGAGCTGGCACTTCTCTATGATTGGAGTTCCATCTGCTGCTGCTTATCTGAAATTTAAAAAGAAAATAAAGAAAAGGTATAGATACTGTATATTATTTTGCATTGGAAAGAATCATCATTTTGATCCAGTAGTTGAAGTTGAGTTAAAAAGTTGAAAGTTGGATAGTTATGTTAATACTATAATTTGAACTTCAAATTCATTTTGAAACCAACAACAGTATTAAAAAAAGTTTAGAAGACGTTAAAAATGAAGGAAAATTTATATGAAGAGCAGGTGATTTGCACATAATACTTTCGAAGAGAATAGCGAAGTTGGTAAGTTACTTCTGGGAGAGCCAAGCAGAAGAACAATTAGGGGGAGCAAAGTGGGTGAATGAATTGGATGAAGATTCCTGAATGTATGTGTGTGGGGTGGGGGGAAGGTATAATGAATGGAAAGCACTTGAGAAGTTGTTCAGTGTGTTTGTATATAAAGTATTATATTTCATTAAGTCTAAACATTAACTGCAATAAAGTAAACATAATAATTTAAGACAATTTTATTAATAATACATATAAATGTATAAAGTTGGCAGAATACACAAAAATAGCTAAAATCTTTATAAATTTGTACTTTCAACATACATTTTTCATTTTGATGAAACATCAATCCAAATTATTTTAATTGAAACCAAAATCAAATTAAGTCAATAAGTTTTGACTTTTGAATAAATTGCATCTTCTTTTGAATCGAATTTAATTTAATGGTTGAAATACAAACATCTATTCCCCGCCATAGTGTATACAGCTATTTTAAAAATACATTATTTTAACAGCATAAGGAAATTACTTGTTGTCATTGTAATTTTTCAGCAAAAACTTCATCAGAAGGTCCTTCATTAATCATGTCTAGGTTCTGTCTTAGATAAAAGAAATTTGACTGGAATAAATAAAGTGTCAAACATTGAGACAAAACCAACCATCCAGTACTGCCAACTTGAACATCTACTCCAACTTTTGTCTTCCCTATTTGTCTTGCCAGCACTTACCACCTGTAGAAAATGCAATGCTGAATAAGTTATAGTGTTGCCTAATAACTTACAGATTTTGGCATTAACACCCCTTAGCGTGGCAGTGGACTCTCTAGGTATATTAGCCAAGTTTACAACAAAAAAATGCCAAACAATAGCCCTACTCTCACTGTTTTTATAAACATGTTGTTAGAGGTTATCCTGGCTGCAGTTAGTTTTGTAATGTTTCACAAAAAAGGTACAAATGAAATTTTTTTCAGAAATTAAGAGGCAGTATTGTGCATAGATGTAACTAGACTCTAACTTCGGCGAGGGGTGTAGAACTGGGAGAGGTTTGGAAAAGAGCAAAAGTTGTTTGACTTCTAACTTAGATATTTGGATTTTAAAGCAATCTGGAGCTTCTGAAATCACTTTATAAATAATCCATGAGATACATGCAAAAATGAATTCATTAAGTGGGTCGGAACAGTAAAAAAGTATTTTTCACATTTTTTTATTATAATTCTACACTCTTTTCTGTTTAATTTGATATATAATAAGCGGGGAAAATATGCCGAGGAGTAAAAAATATTTTCATGGTGCAAGTTTTGTTTTGTGCGACAAATATTTGGGGCATGATGTACCAGTATGCGTTATAGAGTCAGCAAAAGCTTGCATTAGAATATTATTATGTACTTGTTTGATTTTTTGTGGGCTAGCAAAACACAAACTAACAATCAGCTAATTTTTCTCAGCTGACGAGTGATGATTCATATGCGAAAAAACTAAGTAATTGTTTGGTTTTAATATTTTTGTTGTAAAGTGACTGAAGTAGTTTTTATGCTAAATAAAAGATATATAGCCTAGTCAACGAACGCCCAAAAGGGGGGGTCTAGAAGGAAAGTCAATAAGCGGAAAGACCAACTATGGTACATTGTTTGGGGTACCTGGTAGTATAACATAGCCTACTTAAAGTCCTTGACCCTAGGGGTGGCGGAAGAGGGGGGAGGGGGGTTAAAGGTCTCATTCTTTTATTTGTTGCCTATATCTCAATAGGGGTTGGTCCTACAAAAAATACAAACGTATACAAAATGAAAGCTGACAAAATTTAAAAAATATTTTGTACCTATAGTATTTTTGATATGTGTAACCGTTAATGAGATATACGCTCTCGAAAATCGATAATTTTTTTAAAAGACGTATCTTCTCATTGGAGTACTTTATTATTTGATCTCCAAGCGGTCTACCCTCGTGAGCTCTCTGCAGTTCTTACCTCGCTGTAGTTGAGTTATATAAGCGTTCGTAGAAAGTCAAATTATCGTGTATTTCGCCTCAGTATATTATTTTATGTTATTATTACTATATTATGTCGCTATGTCGACGCAAAAATGTTTTGTTTCTCGCTTTAGTTGAGTTAGTTTATATAATGTAATACGTCCTTAGGAAGTCAAATTATTGTGTTTTTCACCTTTATATTTTATTATTATTATATCCGGTATATTTTATTATTATTATATCGCAATGTCGACGCAAACATATTTTACTGATAAGTGCCACTTTACAAAGAAATGACGGAAAAAACTCCAACCTTGTAGGTTTGACATCCCTCAAAGTTCATTCCACATGCAGAAAACATACTTGAGCTGAAAGAATTGTAGCTTATGTGATGAAACAGGCCCCTGTTTTGAAACAGCCATTGATAAGTCAACAGATTCACAAGTCGTTGTCTTTGGAGAGGACACAGACCTCATAGTCCTTCTGATTGTGCTAATCCCCAAAGACCAATACATCATAATTATGAAACCGGGCCGAGGAAAGGTGCCAACCAGTCTGTATTTCCACCGCTGAGTTACAGGAGCTCAAGGCATTATGCTCATCCATGCTTTCACAGGTATGATACTGAAATTGAAGGATTAAAATCATATCATTTGTAATGTACTGTGCCATAAATGTGCACAAAATTAAAATTATGTGAGTATGTTGCCGTTAAGGCAGGTAAAATAAATTAAACATACACACAACAAAGTTAGGTTAGGCCTAGAGTGATGAACCAACTTTTTATTTTTATTAAATATATATAGTAGAACAAACCATTGAGGCCTTCCGGCAACTGCAGCGTACAGTGCTGCAGTCGCTATTGCATTTGCAGAATATTAGGTTCAAAATTTCATCTGGGGCTAATGGATTTTGGGTTCTAATAGGAATGAGGTAGTTAAGCAGTCCGTCGCGTTCTGCTCCCACCCCCATTCCTCTAGCCGTAAGCTAGTGTTGTCACCGTTGTATCTGAAAGTAGCACCGATGACTATGAGATATCGAGCTGCACATTCGCCACAGACTTGACGGATGTGTCGTAGTAATATTTGTTGAGTGATTTTTCTTTCTCCAGGTCACCGTACCAACGGAGGAAACAATTATTGCCTTGCTCTGGAATCTGCTTATGAGTGGCTGAAAGATTGTTAAAGACTTCAGCAGCATATGCTACATCTGCATCCTTCTTGAACAGTTTGGCAAATGCAAGTTTGCTCTTGAGGAATGCTGCTGTTGTAATATCACATCCTGTGAAAGCATGGATGAGCATAATGCCTTGAGCTCCTGTAACTCAGCTGTGGAACTACAGACTGGTTGGCACCTTTCCTCGGCCCAGTTTCATAATTATGATGTATTGGTCATTGGGGATTAGCACAATCAGAAGAGCCATGAGGTATGTGTCCTCTCCAATGACAACGACTTGTGAATCTGTTGACTTATCAATGGCTGTTTCAAAACAGGGGTCTGTTTCATCACATAAGCTGCAATTCTTTCGGCTCATGTATAATGTTTTCTGCATGTGGAATGAACTTTGAGGGATGTCAAACCTACAAGGTTGGAGCTTTTTCCATCATTTCTTTGTAAAGTGACACTTATCAGTGAAGCTATTATTTTTGCACTCACACATGTAACACTTATGTCCATGTCACAGAGAAATTAATAAAATAAGATATGAATCAGCTGTTTCCTATAGTGACTAATGGAACAGAGATTTGGTCTAAATGAATAAATGACGCAATACATAAATAATACTAATCATTTGATTTTTTCATATAAATACATTTCTTAATGACGCAAAGTAATTACAGTAGAATCATTTTTTTTATAAACAAATAATAAAACATAAAAGCAGACTGTAAAAGTAGGTAATGTAAAAGCAGACTTAAAAAACACATTAATATATGAGCGTGTGTAAAAAGTGAAAATTATACAGAAACTTTATTTCAACGAGTGGTGAGTTATAAGCGAACAATATGAAGCGGTATTTAAGACTATAAACAGTTCGATAAATAAATAAAAAAAAAGAATATAACAACAGTACAGAGCACAATTTAATAAATCAAAAACTTAATATGATAATATGTACAGTGATCATGAAAGCAGTTGGAAGAGAGAGAAGGGATCAATCTATGTATGTGAAAGAGCACAGATGTCACAGAATACAGAACGTAAGAGGAACGTACTTTTTCTTCACGGAATAAGGTGGAAGGGAAGGCAAGCAAGCGTCTTCTATCAAAAATGGCTACATAGCTCATGTTTGTTGAATGAAGCCGGCGTGTGTTATCGCAGGAAAAATGTGATTTTCTTTAAAAAAGTAGTGACAAGTTAGTCAAAATATAAAGTAAATGTACTTTGGAGGTGACGTGATTAAAAATATTAAACTGATCATGTAAAATTGGTTGTTTATCGACGGATATTTTTTCGATGTGCTTTGTTGGAACTAGCGTGGGGTAGGCCTCGGAAGTGAATTGAATTTACTACAAAAATCCTAGGTAAAAAACAGTGCGACGAATAAAACAAGTGAAACTGTAAGTAGAAATGGCCATTGGACATATTTTTTGTCTGCAGGTATTAAAATTTTTCAATTTATAAAAAAGCTAACTTCATTTAATCTCTATTGCGTCATTACTTAAGATATGGTTCAGGAGACTTTGTAAAATTGTAAATAATTTCTTGACTTGTTTGTATATATGTATCACTATGTTTATGTTTCTTAATTGCTGTAAATATCCATTTTTGATCATGTTCGAGTAAATAATTGTTGTCTTGCCGCAATGCCTTGAATTTCTTTATATAGCCACGTGTGTCCATTTAGCCACTACTTTAATTAGCCAGGTTCCCACCCCTAAGAAAATAGAGTTAATTAACAAGTATCTTTCAGTGATTAGTAATTATAAATAAATATATGCAAACAGAGCATAAGTGGGGTTATATGTGGATTATCGCAAATTATCATGATTATTTTTTTTTAGTATTGAGATTATGGGAGTCAAGTGAAGGTGATTTTTAAGGTGAGTTTAAGTAAGGTGAGTTTTAAGGTTATAATAATAAGATGAGTTGAAGTAAGGTGAAATATTAATATTGTTCTACGTTGAAGTTGAAAGAAAGATGTTATGAAGAGTTAAGGTGGGCGATGATTATTATTGTAGTGAGGCAATAGGCCTAGGAGGTGCATAAGCAATTTTAAGTGGTACATGAGCGACGATTTTTGTTTTTTAAGGTAAATAGGTAAAGGAGGTGTTGAAGAGATATCAGTAGTTATTAGATAATCCACATATAGCGTTTTTATTTTTGATTTAAAACATATTTTTTTTAATTTTTGAACTTTTCACCGAACCCCATTTTTTTTTTAACATAGTAAAACTTATTTTTATTTTTATTTTTTGTAACCTTCCGTTACACACAGGACATTTTCCCACCACTTTCTTACAAGTTCTCGTCACAAACAAAATATGTTTTTGTCGACATTGCGATATAATAATAATAAAATATATAAAATCAAATATTAGATTTACTGTCTTCAATATTCCACTTGTTCGTCGTTTAGAACGACAGCCGTTTCGGTTATTCAACCATTTTCAAGTTCATTCGGTTTCCCTTCGTCAATTTTGAACACTTAAATAAATAAACATGAAAACACTTAATACAAAACATTTACACTCACACACGAGTTAAAATTGTTCCTGAATTACATCATCCATGAACCGTACCGCGAGGTGTCTTAAACATTACTCATTACTAATATTTGATTTTATCAATAAACAATATTCGGAATGGCAAAAACAAATAATAATAATAAAATATACCAGATATAATAACAATAAAATATACCGCATATAATACCGTACTTATAAAATATACCGGATATAAAAATAATAAAATATAAAGGTGAAAAACACAATAATTCGACTTCCTACAGACTTATGACATTATATAAACTAACTCAACTAAAGCGAGAAACAAAACATTTTTCCGTCGACATAGCGACATAATAGTAATAATAACATAAAATAATATACTGAGGCGAAATACACAATAATTTGATTTTCTACGAACGCTTATCAACTACAGCGAGGTAAGAACTGAAGAGAGCTCACAAGGGTATAGTTTCGAAAATTACCGATTTTCAAGATTATCATTAACGGTTACAGATAGTACAAATACTATAAGTATAAAACATGTAGACAATTTTGTCAGCTTTAATTTTGTATAGTAATATATTTTTTGTAGGACCAACCCCTACTGAGATATATGCAAAAAATGAAAAAATGGGACCTTTAACCCCCTCTCCCCCTCTTCCGCTGCTCCTAGGGTCAAGGACTTTTAGTATGTTATACTACTAGGTACCCCAAACAATGTACCATATAGTTGGTCTTTCCGCTTATTGACTTTCCTTCTAGAATCATTCCTTGACTGGGCTAATATGTTTTAGTGTTGTGTTATGTGTTTAAAAATGAAATAATGCCTCGTTTAGTAAAATTGTTCAAGAAAAGACAACCAGTTCGTCATTCTACTGAGTCCGATGATTCTAGGCCTAGGCCTATCAAGCATTCCTCACCTGAAAATACATGCAGTTCGTATGAGTATGATGTCAGCGAGTATTTGGTTATAGAAAGTTGCATTTTGAAGTAATACCTGAAGTAGCAGTATGCTGAGATTGCGGCGGTAACCTATCATTCAGTATTGAGCGGAACATAGGCCTAGCAACAGGGTAGGCTATTTTTCAACTTTATGTTCCTTTTTCTCAGCAACCATAGTAGATAGAGACCTGAAATTTGTACCACTATTCTTCAATATGTTGTACAACTTTAGGCAAAGGCGTTTTTATTTCACAGTTGTAAAAAATGTATAAAAATGAATTATTATGTTAATCACATAAATTAACATGGAAAAATTACATATAAATTTTTTTTCCAAATAGTATATGGAATTTTGATAAAAAATCCCATGAGTAAATTGGTAGGACATATTGAAGAATATGTGGTAAAAGTTTTAGATGTATATTTACTGTGGTTGCTGAGAAAAAAGTACATAAAAATGTCAAATTTACATTGTGGAGATAGGTCTGGCCCAACTTCCTTAATTTGTCTTTTTTAACGTGAGTGTTCTAAATATCTGTTTTACCTGAAGGTAAACTACACATACAATTGCCTCCACTCTATAATTTAAAATATAAACAACCTGAGTATTAGCACACAAAACCACTAGAACAGAACCGACCACATAGGCTACATGAACTCTATGAGGCTGATAGGGCAGAGATGGTGAGAAGGACAAGGAAGTAGTTTTGTCAACTTGCTCAACAGTAAATATTTTTCCAAGTGATTTGTCAACCTATCATAGAGAAAATGAGCCTGGCATAAGATTTAATGTTAAAATTCAACACTTTTATAACAGTTATTTTTGGGTTCATATGCCTTTATCACAACGCAAATAACAGGCTATGTGGTAAAGAAATGTTAATAAACCATACAAGAAATAAAGGAAAACATTACTATCAACATAAAAAAATAATTACTAGTTACTGGTAAACTTGAATAGTAATCCAGATACAATTAATTCACAATGATTAGTTTAAATGATAGCATTAGATTAAATTTTCTTTTTATGAGAAAATATCAAATATTTTCAATACCGGTATTTCATATCTTAGAGTTTAAAGTAGGCCTATAATTTAATAGTTAAATTGTACACTGTAAAAACAATAAATAACTATCCGAGACTTTTGGTTGTTAATTATTAATCTTATTGATCAATTCAATTCAACGCCTTTCATATTATATTATTTAATTAGATATTAGATTCTGTGTTAAATAGAGTTTCATCATAGCCTACCGCTAAAAAACTGTCCTTCATCACACAACACACAACTTCACTTCAAAGTACTAGTATTGTACGCACAATATAACTTATAAACCGATCAGTGATCAATAAGTAATGTAACTAAATGTACCACTCTCAGTTCTTGACTAACCGGATATAATATTATGCAATGGCAATGCTAGCAAGCAAGCTGTAGGCTGCAATTCTACACATTATGACGTGATAATACTTGAAGCAAATGACATCGTAGTTTTAAGGTAGGGCCGCCTTCGTAGGTTGCATTATTTCAACACTTTCTGATCGCAGTTTTAACATAACCTCTTGCCAATATTTCTTACAATGTTGCAGACCACTTTTTTAAAACATTTCCAGTCTATACACTATTGTGATTTATTTCAGTTGAAAGCAGCTTCTTGTTTAAGATTTAGGGCTAATGTTTTCAGGGTGGATTTAAAGTTTGAACGCTCCTAGACACAAGAGTTTTTGCCGCCCCTCTTCATACCATCGGCATCGTAGGGGAAGGTGGTGGTCGGTCCGACAATTTTCATCAAGAAAATAATCTTTATGTTGACAAAAAATATTATCATAAATTATTATTATTATTATATTATGCACTTATTAATATATATTTACAATCTCTAGTGCACAATTAATTAATCTAGTAGTTGTTCATTTACATTCCATAAAGCCGGGTCCGAACTGAAAACGTCAGTTCTCTCACTGACTAAATCAACTTCCTCTTCAGGTTAATTTTCAAAAACAGCCTGTGCCGGATCGGTTTTATTTAGAAGTGACGGAAGAAACAGGCGGTATATTTTCACTGTGGTTTATATTGTAATTCACAATTCCACATTCAGCAGTGCGTTTAAAAAAAGAAGTTATTTTAGTAGTATGCTCTGAAACATTTTCATTCTTTTATATTTTCTTCGCACTTTTTTTTTACTTTGCGCCACTAGGTTTTGGCGAATTGTAGACGCAGACACTACAATTTAAAAACACGATGATAATTATTTTATCGAACTGATGACACACCATTAAAAAGTTGCACGATAAACGTCAGAGAGGAACTAAGTCTGCATTCAAACAAAGCACTGACCGGGTGACTGATTGTTTGCCGTGAGGGTGGAGGTTGACACTGCTGTAAACATTAACATTGAGCTTGTGCCCTGGCTCGACCTAGCCACAGCCAGTAGAGACCAGGGCTCTGTAACAAGGGCTATACCATTTTGCTCATTTACGGTGACCCAGTATCGATCGCCTATGACGTCACCATGCTGACACTACACCAGCTGGTAATATTTCAGTAATGTGCGCGCTGTCGTTAACTCGCTGTTGTAACTCGATGGAAAAGCTTCAGTAAAATAAAACTTAGATATTCTTAATCCACATAAAGTACGGATTCTAACAGTATAAAAAACTTTTATTTTAACAGGTATTTCGAATTTTAATAATTGAAAATATTTGAGAGTTATCACTGACTGACATGGAAAAGTTACTATGCGAGGAAACTTTTTATTTTTGGGTTATAAACAAACTTACAGCGGGAAAGTTGTACCCAATGAATTGATCTCAACTTTTCAATTCACCGATTTGTGATGAAATAATTACATCATTATGAAATCGTTTTTAAATGAACGCTAGGAGGTGCCGCGCCACCACTCCCAAAGTACAGTTGTTTGGTACTGGAATATTTACTTCCTTATCCATTACGTTTATGTACATATTGTTATTTTAAGGTAATATAGTAAATCACTTGTCCCCAGGTAATTGTGCCAGCTAGAAAAAAAATAAGCATTTTACTTTAATATAAACTAATTATAATTTATAATTAAAATTTGATATTATTGAAGTGGACACAAAAAAATAAATTGGAGGTTAACGTTTAAAAAATAATACCATTACTATGTACATTCAAAGAAATAAAATTAGAGATCAATGATGGAAAAAGAAAATCGTAATTACGAAAATACTGATCAATTTAAAAAACAGTTTCAATTTAGTTTAGTTGAAAATGGCGTCGAAAGTAGTTGTAAGTGAAGTTGTAAATACAATGGGCGTCATCAGCATTGTTTTATTAGGAGAGGGACACATACCTTGGGGTCAGTTGAAAGGGTGGGTCCGGGACAGGGCCGTAGATAGGATTTTGGTTTGGGGTGGGCTGATTCTGATTGATATTAAACCACACCGGTAGGGGTGGGTTACTGAATACGTCCCCAATCAAGAAGAAAAAATTGATATTTTAGGTATATAAAGTCTACGTTTTAGCACACTCGCATGAAAGAAGCATACATATTTTTAAGCTGTGTTACTAGCTTCATCATTGGTTAAGTGTAAGAAGGGACCATGGTCCTAACTTCGCCCAAAATAAAGTCTTTTCTATCTATCTAGTTTCAAGTAATTGAATTAAAAAAATTAGAATACAATATATATGTCTAAAAGCAGCCATTGTATTTGTTGTTTCAAAGTGTGCATAACTGTTCTGGACCAAAACTTCTGGTGATAAATAAAATTCTAGTGGTAGAGTAATTACAATAACTGTATTCTACTAATTTGTTAAGTGCACTACATAGTAGGCATACATGTCAAAAATAAAAACAGAAAACTTAAAGTAAGAGGCCATTATATTACAAAATTACCTACAGTGTAAGTTATTTGTACTGTATCAATATCAATGCAATTTTATAATCCTAATTTAAAAAAAATATTGTATCAGGAAAATGTCTCACTATTTAATTACGCACAAGAATTGTAAGTACGAAACTTTTGTTCACACCGATTATATTAGGATAATACGGTAAGTGTGACTAAAATCAATGAATACAGAGTTTTTGTATTCATTGCTAAAATGTAAGGTTATGTTTAACTGAACTGCTGTTGATTGACAAGTTGAGTTCAACAGAATGAGGGAATGTCGGTGCGTTGTCTACATGTCTGCTAGCCCGTTTCCACCTACATCAGCGTCGCGTCCTTTCGCGTTGTTGTTTTTATGATTACCTTACGTCATTTTGTTACCTTTAGGCTGGTTTTATGCAGGGCGTTCGGCTTCTCGACAGAGTAGTGGACACATTTCTGCTCTTCTTGGAATTCAAGGGTGGAGAAGGTTCTATTGTTTTTTATGTTTCCATTTTCTTTTGAAGCTGTTTTTTTTTTTTAGTTTTAGTAGTTCATTATTTCTGTGTATATTATTAATTATTATCAATTGTTTCTTGTCAGGTAAACCAAATAAAGATAGTTAATAATTTCTTATGCTATCTGTTATTTTTCTGTGTAAGGAATTTGTTTCTGTCAGCAAAACGAAATAATTTCGTTTATTTGTTGTTTTCCAGTTTATAAAAAAACGCACAATCTATTGTTAATGTTATGAATTTATCAAAATAATTTTGTAATGCCTTTTGTTTATTATAACACATGTTATTATTTTGTTTCAAAAAATTAGTTAAGTGTCTGCTAAACTAATAAATAACTTTTGTATTTGTAGCTATTAACAATTATAATAAACGTGAATTTTTATTAATTATTGTTTTATTATAATTTTTATTATTTAAATAATTAATTAATTAAAATTATTCTGATAAGTTGAAATGAGTTCTTAAATGGAACATATTATTAATTGAAAAGTAATATCAAATCACGTCTGTCAGAATCAGTGATTACAAATTATATAAAAACAAATATTGTACAGTTCATACATTTTCATAAGTTATTACATCTGTTATTTGATACAATCAGCCTGATACGTGACCTTCAGAACGCACCACTAGTATACTGGAATAATGAAAACCTTGGAAAAGGCTGTATTTATTTATGCTTTTGTTTATAAAGACAATTTTCTCTTTGGCTAAAGCCATCTTCAAAAGTTAACTAACAAAAAACTCTCTGATTTTACATTTTCACAAGAATTATATTATTACAATCAGAATTATCTGTTCATAACTTCATCTTCAGTTTGAAAACAATTTGAAAATACAAACATAGCACGCAAAACATAAACTGGCAATAATTTAAAATATTTCAATATTATTTTTCAGCAGTCAGCTCTACGAGTTCTACAACTACTGCATTGTACCAGCTCCCCACCAATCCTATTTAGGAACGCGGCAGTAAAAAACGCGTGAACAAACTGTGACCGACATGTCAACCGTGCGACTCTAGAAAACGCGCGACAGTCAACATGGTGAAAACGCGGGACGCGCCAAGTTCCGAGTTTCCGGACGCGTGTGACACAAAACGCCTTGCATAAAACCAGCCTAACCTATATTAAATAGTGATAATGTTATTAATAAATACTAACAGTAAAGATGATAAATAATAATAATGAATAATAAAAAATATATAAAGAAAAATAAAATCGTGTAGAGTATTTTATAGTTACTTTTATTTTCGAAGTTCTTTTTTTTACATCTCACGTAAAAAAAAGAGGACGTAATCACAAACCTCAGATATTGGAGGTGGGACGCGACCTCTCCCGCCCCCCCCCGGCAGTGGCTACTTTGATAAAAGAAAAACTAAAAATAAATAAAGCGTTTAGCTCGTATTTTAAATAAAGTTTCAGTATATGCTTAATGTAAAAATCCCCTTAAAATTAAGTGCGAATTTGTCCGAAATGACAAATAGAGTAGGCCTAAATGTGTTCATTTTCCTGCCACTGAAGCAAAACCAGAATTTAAGCCCTAAACATCACACTTAACTGATCAAGGAGAAGTTACATTACTTACTATTTTACTTCCAGCGTCATTCAATATTTTACTATTAACAATATTGGAGGGATCAATTAAGTTTTCTGTTTAAAGAAATTTGCATACAAAAGATATTCGTCTCTATATAAATAATTTATTTAAAATATTCCTTATTCCATAAAAAATATTTCATAGACAGCTGTAATTTTGTGTGTGCTAATTTTAAAAACTTTACCACATTAAAAATATGGCTTTCTAAGAAAATATCCACCAACAGCTGTTGGTTATCCAGCTGATTAAATTAGCTGTGTAAAATAATTACCTTGTGCTGGCCATGCCAAGAGCTGCTGGTGCTGGTGACACTTTGAGAGCGAATCACCTGAAGAGAACCTCCAGGAATATTTGCCTGGAAAACTTCCAGCTGTTTGGTTTGTTGCCGTTGTTCTTTGCCGCCGTCAGCTAAGTTTCGAGATCTGGAGTCCACAACCTGTAAGGTGCAAAGTCATTAGAAATCGATTGAGCAATTTTTTATTTCAATTTTTGATAATTAAAAATGAAACGGGCATTTTGAAGTCAGTAAATATTATGTAGAAATCCCCAATATCCCGTTATAGGAAACCCCGAATTTTAACTGCAACTGTTTCGAAATTATTGGAAATGTCAATAAGCACATTTTAAGCCCCGTTCCTTAGAATTTATACTTGCTGCTTTTAAAATTTTAATGATTTATTTATAGGTTAGCAAAAACATTTTGTACAAATTTTCTTTTCTTTGAAAAGCAACAAATTAAGAATAGTTGTACAATGTGCCCATGGAAGGACAGTGATTGGCTGAGAACATGAAATCGAGGTCAGAACGCAGTGTATTACATCGTCTTAAAAAAAAATATATATATATAAATAGCTAATAACTTGAAATTATTTAACTCAAATATAAATTCGATAAATAATAATGGTAGTGCTTTCAGGGCATTATGACAGAAAATGTCAGCTTGATTTTCTTTACATTTTAGACTACGCTCACCCTTCAGTTTTACGCGAGGCAATATCTTCAGATTTTAATATTTCCTATATTTTACCATCTTAGAGTTTGAATTTTTCAAAGCCGTTTCTTAGAGAGCGTTTAGAACCTTGGATGAAGCTCTAGGTGGATTTGGATAAACCGTAATGAGGCTTATATATACACTTATATAAACTCATAAATATAGTTCAACCAGAACCGATCCATTTTGGACTTATAGTTAAACTAGCTGACCCGTGCGGCGCGGCGGCGTTGCCCGTGGTGGTTGGTATTTTCAGTCTTTTAACGTGATTGTATTCTTTTTAGGTGTTCAGTCAGCGAGTGGTATTTGGCTTTTATACAGGGTGTTACAAAAATGTGTGATGGGCTATACAGGACCTGATTCTACATGCAAAAATAAGTCGAAAATGTAGTATAACATTTTTTCGATTTCGGCTTAGTTTAGCCGTAATCAGCCATTTTGTTTTTTTACAAAAACTCACTGTAACTCTGGAAATAGATATGATATCGAGTTCAAATTTGGAATAAGCATTTTATATGTTACGATTAACAAATATACCAAACACAAAGAATTTATTTCTATAATTTTCAAAATGGCGGCCGTTACAAATTTTTAACGTGGAATATCTTGAAAACCGTTAACTTTACAAAAAATGTACAAGAGACAAAATATTTTCCTTTCTTAACGACAAACAAAATGCTTTTTTTGTAGTTTCAGTAGGTCAAAGGATAACCGAGTTATCGACAAAAAACATCATTTCTTGGTAATTGTCTAAAAGCAATTACGGCTTAACTAAACCGAAATCAAAAAAGTGTTATAGGCCTACTACATTTTCGACTTATTTTTGCATGTAGAATCTGATAGCTCGCTAGAAAAATAACTACACAAATTGTTCAATTTTAAAAAATTGTGGTTTTAGGCTAATTTTGGTTGTTGTAGACAATTACCAAGAAATTATGTTTTTTGTCGATAACTCGGTTATCCTTTGACCTACTGAAAATACAAAAAAAGCATTGTATCTGTCGTTAAAAAAGGAAAATATTTTGTCTCTTATACATTTTTTGTAAAGTTAACGGTTTTCAAGATATTCCACGTTAAAAATTTGTAACGGCCGCCATTTTGAAAATTATAAATGTAAATAAATTCACTTTACGAACGTAGCTCATCAGCCAATTCAAAAAAGGCTTCTCAAATACTTTTTTGAAGATTGATGTTATGGAAATAGGCTATAGTAATAATTGTTAACATTTTGTATTTTCCCTTTCTTATGAAGTGGAATGCTTTAGAATTTTTAACTTGGAGAAAATTGATGATTTTCTTATAATATTAAGAGGCTCAACCAGTTTGTCCGGACACTGTTTAATGAGCCAGATGGATGGACCATCCATGTCTAAACATTTTGAAGTCTTCAGTTGTCAATAATCTCCCCGTTTGACACAGGAGAAAGGATCATGAGCTCTGACATCCGTTCAGTTCCTATTTTTACAGATTTACTTTTCCTACCAAAGAAGTTAATACCACTAAAACACTAATTACATTCATTAGCAACTTCCGTAGGTTTAAAACACAATTTCTGTTTACAATTTCAGTGTGAAGTTTTTAGTTTTAATCTTATCATTTTTCGGTATTCGTAATATAGCCTACTAATTAGTTTTGGTAACATTCTTTGAAGGAGCGACTCTTTTATTGACACCATGCGATTTTGCTACTTGAATAACTCTCCTAAAAAAAATAAAAATAAATAATAATAAAATCCTAAAAACAAAACTCTGGTAAAAAATACAAAAATTTCCGGAGTTAGTAATTTTATTCCGTAAAACCAAAATCCCTGTCATAATCCATAGATTGCTGACATGCTTAGCCTTAAAAAGAAATGACAAGTACAAAAAAATAAAACAAAAAGAATCATAAAAGTAATTATATTTTTACTATTTGTTGTTAAAGTGCATTTAAAAAAATATTCTTTAACAACTGTATAATTCCGGAGTTTAATGTTTCATAATTTTTCAAAAATGAGTGGCTGGATAAAATTCCACAATACTTATTCCCTTAAACATAATGGATGAGATACTCCAGATAATATTTCTCCGATAAACACAAATAGTGTTTATATATAGTGTATTCAACTTAATATATAAATTTTAAACCTTTAAGTCCCTTTTGTTATGATCGAAATACACTAAAGTTGAGTAACTACGAAAATAATTAAAATGTAATTATAGATTGACTTCTGTGACCTGAATGACTAAAAACTATTAAAAAATTTCTGTTATATAATAACCATTAATTATATATATATACAAAAAAACAAAAACAACACACACAAACCAAGAAGAATAGAAAAATTGACATATTTTCTAATTTGGAGAGTTATTAATTTGTATCTTACAAATTTGAATTTTTCAATCAGAATTGAAGTACTGTACTCATATTTTCGAAAGCAAAAAAGAATAATATATGAGAGATAAAAATCATGACCTAGCCCTACAAAAGTCTATCACTTTCAAAAACAATTCTTTGGTTTAAAAATTAATTAGGCCTATGTACCAGCTTTGGCTACATATATCTATACAATATTAAATGCGAACATTTTCCACCATACTTGTCAATAAATATGGCCACCATCGCCAAGAACCTACTATAAATGTTATTCGTATTGACTACAAATTAACGAGCCCATAGTAAAATGTAAACATTCCTTGAGGGCAAATTTATTTTAATTTGTCGTGTAGGCAACGTAACATGACCGCGAGGTAGCTACTGTCCACTTTATTGCAGCTGTATTTCAACTCGAAGCCGTAGTTTCAGTGATAATAGTCTCAACGCACGTTACGATGATAAATGAATCCACCGCCTTCTTGATCCAATTATCCGTCGCGAAGAAGAAGAAGAAGTATAAGCTATAATGACAACTTGCATAGGACGGACGCCGATATCCTGCGTGCCGTGTCGTGCAACTAGCGCCCACGCCGTTGGCAGTGGATGCGGATTTACTCCTGCAGAATCCGCTAGTTCAGTCGGGGGAACAAGTTTTTTTGGGATGGTGAGTAGGAGTAGAAAGTATGTGTTTTTCTTGCGTGCGTGACGTAGTAGGGCGGTCGGTGCAAATGTCACTGGAGACCTAAAATTGCGGATAACAAAATTTAATAAAAGTTATAAGTCGATTTAATTTAAAATTTAATTCTAGAATCGTTGTTTGAAATTAAACAAAGTAAATGTGTTATAAATACTTACAAATAAATAAAAAGGTTGGTATGAAGAACTTGAAACGTTTTAATGTTTAATGCTTTCATCATTACCTTCACAGTCTCCACCGATTTACTCATTACAATAAATACAAAACATAAACAATTTCTGAAATAAATTTTGGCAAACAAACTATTACACCTTCATAAACATGATTGTGTAGATCAAACTCATTAAAAGTCATACTAATGCGAAGTCATACTATATTAACTTTTAACAGCAAAATTAATAACTCCTTAAATATTATAAATGAAGTTCTGAAGATTGTAAATAATATTAAAAGATGCAGGTACTAATCTCTGAAAAGGAAACAAAGTTTACAAATAGTATAGTTTTTCTTCAGTTAAAAATGAATTATGCGATTTTGGAAAGTAGACAACTATGTTTTTATTTGACTTAATTAAGTTGTAAATAAATTTCTTGGCAATAATCACATTATTTTATATGAATATTGTTGAAAATGTACGCCTGATCATCCAAGGTCGGTTGTTATGCATTTTACGCTAAACTGCACAGAGTCGAAGGTGAAACCAACGGAAAATCTGATTTATTGCGTTTTTCAGATATTCGCGGTCCTGTTCGCAATACCTGTTCAGAATTTGCCAAAAAATTACACATAACACGTTTAGAAAATTTAACACTATTTTAAAATGATAATAGTTTGTTTTTGCAAAAAAAAATGCACTGGATTAAACACTGAAAAAGTGCCTTTTACTATCGGGTTTTCAAGGTGGAAAATAATCAAAGGAGGAGAAATCGAAAACTTGGATTTTTACGAGGTTGTCAATACATATAAAATTTCGGAATATTAAAACTACTCCACGGGAGGAGGCTGTGCACTATCATTGGCGATAGTGTAAAATGTTTTAGTTATTCGGTTTCATTGAACCAATAATTAATTGTGATTATTATATCAATAATAATAACAAAAACAATGGTTAAGACAAACCGTTTCAAATGGGACACCTGTATATTTTGATTTGAATTCCATTAATCATTCTAGGTACGTCGCAGATAAAAATCTATACAAAATCGTATATTGCTTCTTTCAGTATTAATTAGAAGTCGAGATCAAAAATGTGTTCCAGCTTTTGCCCAAACATGTCTACGTTTTTCCTCTTTTCAAGGTCTTTTTCAGAATTAAAAGGAATTCTTAGAGGATTCCTAGTTTGTCTGTTTGTATATTGGAATCACCATGAAATTAGGCATTGTTAGACACATGTTGTGACGCAATCGAGTGAGGCATTGTTTGAAATGGACATTTTCAGGATATGTGATTAAATAAACTAAAGGACAATCGGGTAAATATTGTGTCTCACAATTACGCGCAATTAAAAAAAAAAGAAAAGATTTTTAAATCCGAGTTCCATGGCAAAAAAACACACAGTGAGTTTCACCCAAATCGATCTATGTATCCCTTTTAACCCTAAGTAAATTATTAGCTATGCACTGATAAACGCTAAAAATCCCATTTTCTGAAAGTCTGTTACTCATAACTCCGGAACGAACATACATATTACAAAAATTAGGTTTTCAGGTGTATTTAACATAGGTATATGAGTATATTTCACATTATTGCATACTGTTTTGTATATATTTAATAACAATTAAACCAGTGTGTAGAGTAAATTAAAACACAGGCGATTTTGTCAAAGTGTTAAGCTTTCGATCCAAATCAGTTGTTTTATTTATAATGATAGCGTGTCACGTCCGTTTGCAAATTCAAAATTTTTTCCATAATTTTTACATTTAAAATTTTTTAAATTTCAACCCTAAATACTTCCGGGTTAAAAAGTAGCTTAGATTAATCTTTGAAAAGTCCTCTACATGCAAATGAAAATTTCGTCAAAATTGGTTCAGCCTTTTCGGAGATTAGCCCGGGAAAACGGACAGACAGAAATATATTTTTTAACTGCATCTTTAAGTTCTGGTAGAGTGAACGACCATATCCGCTTAGAAAAAAGTATTTATTTCGAAACAACAGACACTTCAATTTTATTTATACTAGTGGACCCGGCAATGCTTCGCTATTGCTTGATTTACCTAACCTAAAATTATATTCAGTTTTTGATCCAAATCAGTTGTTGATCAAAATCAGCTGTTTTAAGCTTTTCATACGAACAGCTGTTTTTTGTGCCCCTGATAAAATCAAAAGAAATCTTTCTTCTTCTTCCTTAAGATTGACCTTCCATAAGATTAACATTGAAACTTTGAGGGCCACTGGGGCGTATCCCTGAGGACCGATGTAAATTATAATGGGATTCTGCTCATCTACAGGACACTACCTTTCTAACGGTATACGCGAATTTCTCCTACGATGCACACAAGCTGAGCAAAAAGGACGACAAGTTTTGTGCTTGCCTATTAATATATATATATATGTAAAGAGTCATAATTTATAGTTTCCCAGTTACTCTAAAACTTTTGCTCATACCCTTTTTCTCGAAAGGATTGTAGCTTTTTTTAAAGCAGTGGTGTTAGAGGTACTTTACGTTGAAACTTAAAATCCAAACTTTTATGAAAACCAAATTCCATCCATGCGGTGTTTGAGTACCAATGTATAAATTATTTTGACCATGGTTATTGTTGGTGGTCAGGTGATGACTCACATAAATTAAGTATAAATGACAAATTGATGCATTGTTGTTATTAATATAATTTTGAGACGATGCGTGAGCCTAACTTACTTAATCGGTTTATTTTCCTGATAATCGCAACTAGAAGTGTACGATTTGTATTTTTGCCAAAATAAATTTTAATTTTTTATAGAATAAAATAAAATTATTATTTAAAAAAGAACATTACTGTAAAGATACACTTGTAATATATAGTGGCGGTTTTTGTTAGTTTCCCTAAGACGGTAGTGCGAGGAAGGCGTCGGAATGTTTGAGCACCACGTTTGACCCATTACCCGGCGAGGGTGTGGTCTCTATCAGAGATCTAGTTCTGATCGGACCATCAGTTCGCCTCCAGCCGGCATCGTGACTAACATTGGACTTTGCTGATTTATTTTATTGCATTTTCCCGCAACTCCCCCTGCTCCGCCGTGTAGGTGGGCAGGACTCTCCGGCTTGCTGTCTATAAACAACGCGCTCTGCTAGCTTGTCTTGTAACC
>JAGFPH010009790.1:32996-44466 GCA_018207615.1 Philaenus spumarius | reverse complement strand
ACCGAGGCTCGGATAGTCAGGAAACTCGGATAACCGAGGCTCGGATAATCGTGGTTCTACTGAACTGTATATTCAACAATATCTATTTCCATTTGTAAATTTTAAACATATAGATCTACTGCATATTTTATATAAGTTAACTGCAAATTTAACTTCCCAGAAACTTTTTTCCCAATAATATTAGTTCCAAAGTTTGAAAAGTTCTTTGAGCTCGATTTATATGCTAATCTACTACAAGTTAAATGGCATGTCAAGAGCAAGTATCAGTATTGAATAGGTGTACATAAATAGCTTTAACTGGATGATAACCTTACTCATAAAAAAACAGTGCAAAATCTTGCAATAATTATAAGAGAGTGCAAAGGTTAATTAAAGTACACACTGTTAACAGTTAATCAATTTTAAATGATAAAATTTCTGAACAATTTTGCAGCTATATCAATTTAATTTGGGTTTTGAGGTTAATATTATATTAGATTATAACTAATTAGGTTGGATAAAAAATAAATAGTACAAGCTGGTGTAACCCTTTTCTTGAATTTAAAATCAGCTGGCATGAAGCGGAATGCATGAATCACCCATTAGATATAGAGTAGTTCAACCTTATAACATTTACTGTTATCATCAATTTTCTCTCGATATCATTTACATTTTAAATAATGCCTATTAGGCCAGTCGGTAGGGGTAATTTTAGACCAAAAGTTCCAGTAATTTACAATATGGCTGATTTTTTTTATAAGTGCATTAAATTATGTAGATTAACATAAAAAAAAGTTTACCAGTCTTTCGATTTCCCAAAGTCGAAGAAAAAAATCGAAAAACATTTTTTTTCCCGATAATCCTTAATATTTCGAGCTGGGATGAAGATGAAGAAAAATAAAAAATACCAACGTGTAGGGGAAGTATTTTTCAATAAAAAAGGTCATATGTATTTATTTCCTCCGAGCAATGGTTTGTCTGGAAAAAATTCGATAATGAAGGTAGGGTATGTACTTTGCAGCAGGGGAAATCACTAAAAGTTGAAATCTCATTGATATATGAAGCGTTGGCTCATTCTAAAATGGCTGAATTTTAATATATCGAATTGAAACTTGACGTAGGAGTTAAAATATATATTTTAAACATTTATGCTGAGTCTCAGCTGGTTTTCTTGAAAATGACCCGATCTAGAGCCACTTGACTTATCAATGGGTTTCTTGATTTTAGGAGTAAGAACTGTTGAAAGAATTGCAACAATAAATTTCATATTTTTTTTAATTTCAAGCAAATTTTATTGCAATTTTATAATTTTGTGCAAGTAAATTTACACTAAAAAGACTGTCTAACAACAACAAAACTGTTAAAATTGATCTAGTAGAACCGTACTATAAATGAGCATCTTTAGATTAAACTAATTTCACCATTATATATTAGTATAGAATCAGTAGTACATAAATAATAAGAAACTAAATAAATAAATAAAAATGTAATTCTATTAAAGTAGGAAGAATGGATTAGGCCTAATTGGTTTTAAAACTGCCAATAAAATTGCTCTTAAACATCATTATAGCAAACAACCTTGGAATCAATGGTAGCTTAGTTGGTGGCTAATGTTTCAATACTCAATTTTCCGGACTGTTGTAGATTCAAATCTGGTGCAAATGAATATTTTGCCATAATACAATATAGTTTTAATAGTAATATTTGTGTTAAAATTTTCAGAACTTTAACCACAATTTAAATGCGGGCTAATTATAATTGCAGCCTAATTGCATTTATTTAATTACAACCATCGGTGAAAAATAGTCTGTTTTCTAACATTATTTCAAACCTTGATTATTCCCTAATTTTAAACTAGCCAACTGTTGCAGAACACATTGTTAGAGATAGTTGTAATTGAAAAAGTAAAAATGCAGTTGTAGGCTTATCGGAAATCTACAGACAACTCCTATTTTAGCTAGTGTATAAAAAGGATAGTTGAACTAGAAAGAACTATGTACAGGCTAATTAGTTCTTAAAAGAAAAGTTTTAACTGTCTAAAGTCTAAAAGATGGTAACAAAATTTTATTGATCCAAAGTACATTAATTGAGAAAGTGGAAGCTGTCTATAGCGAATGTCTGTCATTATACAAATTTTAATTTTCAAAAAGTCTGTGAAAGTTTAAAAAATACTAGTCAATAGTTTTCATGATCAGAGAATTTAATAGAAAAGCTCCTAATTCAACATGCCCAACAGTTAATTCAGCAGAAACCATTTTAAATCCCCATTTTGGAGACCCACAATTTTGGAAATTGGTATTTTGAAAGTGTTTCAGGAGATTACAAGAATGAGGCTGCGAAAAGATCTCTTGTGCTTTATGCTCCAAAGCCATAGCTGTCCGGACATAGAAACTTGAATATATACAGATGGGTGAAAAGTCTGAGAACAACTTAATATTTTGTATATAAAAAAAAATTGAAGGTAGATGTGATTAAGGAACCTACTCTATGTAAAAATAATATTTTAATAAAATGTCAAACATTTAGTCCGCCATCTTCGATCCACAATTTTAAATGTAACTATTTTTTAAAATATTAAAGTGGTCATGTGGTACATCATTTCAATGTAAAATTTTAAGACAAAATCAATGGTGAAAACCGAACAATCCGAACATACAAAGTGTATTTTATAATATCTCAAACCGTTCTGAAGTTTAATAGCATTTATTTATTATTAAATGATATTTAGACCTATTATTATTATTATTTTTTTGTTCATTATTGTTAAAATTTACGTAAATTAAATTAAACCTTATGATTTGATTGTTTGATAATGTTTAATTTTATTCAACATTAAAATTTTATAGTTAAGAAGTTTAATGTAGCCTACTTTATTTCATTTTTACTTTCTCCACCCTATACGTAGTATATGGAGAAAGTATTGTTTTCGTAAAAATGTTCGAATTTGAATTTTCAGTTGAATTATCTGTTTTGGTGCTCCCAGAACCCCAAAAAATGGTTTAGTGCAATTATCTGTGTTGGTGCTCCCTGAACCCAAAAATATTTTTAGTGGAATGTTTTGTTTTGGTGCTCCCTGAAACCAAAAAAGTGTTTTTAGAGTGGTGTCTGTCTGTCAGTATGTATACACGACCAGAGAGGACAATATTGGTCCGATTTTCATGAAATTTGGTATGTAGGTACTAAACCCTAATATCTCCAGGCGATTTTTTCATTTTTTGGAATTTTTAATTTTTAATGGTAGGCCTAATTTACCCCTAAAAACCCATAAAAAACTACAAAAATGCAAATTTCTCAAAAACGGCTCTAACGATTTTGATCAAATTTTCAGTATTTATAGTGCTTAAGATGCCAAACAAAATGACACCACCCGCTTTTATCAAAACTTCGGCGTTTTATAATTATGGGGAAATGTTTAAAAATAAACAAGTTTATGTTGTCAATCTAGCATCGCGGCGGCGGCCGCACGGGGTAGCACCATGGTAGCGATCACGGCCAGTAATTCAAAGGTCGCGCGATCGAATCCCGCCTAGGACAATATTTTTTTTTATACGATTGACGTAGTTAGAATATTATTTTTTTGTTTTGTTCTAAAAAGTAATAAATAAAATGATTGAAAACAATATTATTTTGACTACAGTAAGTTGGGAGAAAGTTTGTGTCAGTTAACTGATACCGTTTATTACTTAAATGATGTGATTCAATAAATCTTAATAAAATAGTATTTTTACAAAGAATATGTTCCTCAATCCCATCTACCTTCAAATTTTCCTTATATACGAAATATTAAACTGTTCTCAGACTTTTCACCCACACTGTAATACAGGGTGTCCCATAAATACACAGCCAAACTTCGGGAAATGGTTCTATGGGTCAAAATAAAGAGAAAATCAAGAATAAATTTTTTTCCAAAAACGCTTTGTTTTCCATATATCTGCCATTTTGTTTTTTTTTTTACCAAATAATTCTTATCTAGAGAAAAGTTTGACTGATTTGAGTTCTAACTCGGCATAAAGTTTAACCTAATAATGATGTAACTTACCTTAGAAACATAAGCGATTATATCAAATCATGCGTTTCAAAATGATGGGTGTTTGAAAATTTCAAACTTAAATTAGGCTACTCAAAAACCATTACTCAAAAATGTCGACACCTTTTTTGTTGCCCTTTTGATTTCCTATCGGATAGTGTGACTGTTAAAACAATCGGATGAAGGATAATAGTTAAGATATGTCTAATAATTGGTTTGTGAAACCCAGCATCCTATACCAACACAGTAAACACAACAATATGGTGGGAAGCACACAATTATTATCCATAACTTAGCTATTATCCTTCATCCAATTGTTTTGACAGTTACACCATCCGATAGGGAATAAAACGGGCTACAAAAAGGGTGTTTTGAAATTTTTTGTTAAAATGTACGGTTTGTGGGTAATTTAGGTTTGAAATTTTGAAAGAGCCGCCATTTTTAAACGCATAATTGGATATAATCGCTTATTTTTCTTTAAATAGATCATTGTTAGGTTAAATTTCATGTAAAGTTTGAACTCAATAGGTCTAACCGTTCTCTAGAAATAAATTATTTTGTGAAAGAAACAAAATGGCCGATATCTGGAAAACAGCGTTTTTGGAAAAAATGTTACTCTTGATTTTCTCTTTATTTTGACCCGTAGAACCAATTCCCGAAGTTCGGCTGTTTACTTATGAGACACCCTGTATATATATAAGATTTCTTGAAAAACAACATGAATTTCAAACCGAGATGTAATTACATTTAATTAAATTACTGCACAAGATAAGTAAGTAGCAAGCAAGAGATTTTGACTCAGGATAAGATGTTTGAAGTGGAGTGATTTTAAATTTTGTTCTACCAACTACATGTCTTTGTCTCACGGACTAGACAAACAGGCACTCATCTCATGTTGAAATCAATATCATCATTTTTTCTAAATGTACAAAAGTGAAAACAAAAGATCTAATCTTGTAAAATAATATAAAATTACAGAGAAACTATTTGTTTAAAAAAAATTAAATTACCACCATTTTGAAACTGTTAGATAATTTTGAATAACCTTTCACATTGAGACATATTGTACTATAAGCCAATCGTGAATGTTTTGCGTGTATAAACCATATTGTATATTGCATATCGTCTATAGCCACAGTACAACGTCACCTAATGGTTTCAAATTGGCAGTCATTTAAAATGTTGTAAAACATTGTTCTCTGTAATTTCGCATTATTTTTCAAAATTGGATCTCTTGTTTTCAATCCTTGTATATTTAGAAAAACGTACAATCTACAAATTTATGGTATAAAACGTCCTGCAAAATTTGGTGTCGATATCTTTATTCGTTCTGCGGTTTACATCTTAACTAATTCAAAAAGCACAAAATTGTGGAGCAGCAGCAAAGGAACCAATTTGGTAAATATAGGCTCTATTAAATAAACATTAAGGATAAGCAGATTATTAATAACTTTTAGGAATTGTTTTTTGTCAAAGGAATAAAAACCATATATAAATGCTTATTATTCCAGCAGCTACACAGGGTAGCTTGTTTTGGTAATTTCATCCATTTGCCTAAACAAACTGAGGATTTGCTTTGTTTCTAATTAATAAAGATTCTTATAATTGTTTAAGGTTGCTATAGTCCATAGCCTCCATAAAGGCTAGAATTGCACATTAGTTTTCCAGTTATGGAAGCTCATATACTAATCTTAGAAAAACTTAAGTTAATCTGGTTAGAAATGATTTAAAAATAATTCTTATAGGCCCTACACAATTGATGAGGATCATAAGAATCTTTATTCGTTAGAAACAATGCAAATACTTAATTAGTTTAAGCAAACGCTTGTAATTTCCAGCACATGCTACCCTAGTAGATATGTTAGAAGAATAATCATTTTCCCATAGTTTTAATTCATCAGATACCAATCAAATCCTTTAATTTACTAAGCATAAGAATACAATTAGTATTTTTTGAAAATGTTTCCTATTGCCTGCCGAAGTTGAGCAAACAATTTATGAATAGGCTATTCAATATTCTTTAAGAAATTTCACGATTTAAAAAATATATAAACAAGTTAAATGCATAGGCTAAGCTTGAAACAAAACATATCAATTTATGAAAATAACAAATTGTTTTAAGTCTGCTTTGGGTAAACAAAAATTATATCTCGAATTCACATTTCATTCCAGTGTAAAGATAAAAAAGGCAATAAAACCGTATTTTTAAAGAAAGAGAATTGAAGGTATAAAGAGCAAATGTAATAAAACTTGTTTTTACTAGTTAACAGAGCAATAAAGCAGTTAGTTGAAATTTTATTGGCTTATGTTTATTTTGAAGTCAACACAACATAAGAATGTTCCGAAGTTTTCAAGTAAGTAGTATAAACATTCTATTTACACCTATAGATTAGAACTAAATTTAAAAATCAGAGTTATGAAACCGTAATTTATTTGAAAATTGTGTTTAAATTGTAAGTATTAAAAGTCCCAGATTAACTCTTGCAATCAAAATAACATTCGGGAATTATATAAATACTAGGGGAGACCCCAGCGTGCTCCGCTCGCCAACCCTCGATGAGACCTTCTAAAAACATATGTTATGTTTTATTAATAATAAAGGTGTAGGATTAATAATAATCTCAAATCTAAGATGGTAAATCATGTTAAATGTTCAAATCAAATTATTTTGTATATTTTATAACAACAATTATAATATTATAATAAAGGTTAAAAGAACCATTATGGCTCAGGTGAACATTTTATCAAAAAAATAACCAAAAAGTTACTCAATATCAATTACATTATATTATCAATAAATTGGTCTACTATATACTATAAGTCTTATTTATTTTTAATTAGGATGTAACATAGTTTTTTCTTATTTTTAAATTCTTTAACACAAGTTTTTATTGGTGTGTGTGTGTTGAAACATGTGTTGGTTCAGTAAAGGCCTAACTTAAAATATTATTTTGTTCTAATAGCTGGACATCCGAATCAACTGTATTATCTGTTATGGGTGATTCCATGTCAAATCAACACAGTCATTTTACCTGACCATCTCAGATTTCAACGAAATTTTGTATACTGGTACACCCCATAGAGACTAAGAAATATACCAAATTTCAACTTGATATCTCTTTTAGTTTCAAAGTTACGCCTCGTTAAAGTTATCAAAAAACGCTCAAAATTGACCCGTTATGGATACTTTAAACTGCTATAGCTCCTCTCAGAATCAAGCTAGAAAGATGGGAGAGGTGTCATTTTGCAGCATTTTTCAAACCCTTTCTAAAAATGTATAACACTATAGGGGTCTTAATACAAATTTTTTTTAACAATTTCAAAATAAAAAATTAAATTTCAAATTTTTCAAAATGCGACGCTTACAAAATTTTGAAAAAAATTCTTAAATAGTTCTTGTATAGTTGTTACTTGATGGTATAAATTTCATTATGGGATGATAATGGGTTCTTACAGAAAAAAACATTTGAAAACATGCTTACACTATACAATTTCCACTATAACGCCTCATTGGTATCGTAAGGGCTAAGAGTATCTTAGATTGTAAACAAAGATTATGTGAAATTTGTATGGGAGACTAAGAAATTACCTCTATATCAATGATATATAATTTTTACAACCTCATTTTTAAAGCTAAATTTAATTAAGTTCGATAGGCCTCCATTAAATTGCATAACATTAATCGTTTGGGTACCGTGATTTTATCTCCTGTCTCGGTCTTAACCGAAACACAGTCTTTTTTACCAGGTAAAACTCGGCTGATTTCGTCACTCTCGTAGAATGACCGCACTGCTGTTATTACTTCTAGTGGCAGGTTCTTGCCAGGTTTTTGATTAGGGCCCTCTAATATACCTTTATCTTTAAGTATTTTCTTCAATTGCCATTCGGCGCATTGAACTCTCTCATAATTTTTCTTACACTCCATGAATCAGGCAAACATGTTAATATCATTATCTTTTTGTCACTTGAAGTGCAGTGTGAGAAGTGGTCTTTTAGATTTTTCAAAATTGAATCGTCAAGCGTTTCATGAGCTTCATCAGAGGAGGAGTCTTGAATAGAAGTAAAAAGTTTACGATTCATGGCTGAATTAATTTTGACAATTTTTTGTGAAGCATAACTTTTTGATTTTACTTTTTTTGAATCAAGGGGTGATTCACCTAGCTCATGAAGAGAAGCATTAAGTGTTTGAACAACATCCGACTTAGAGTGAAAATCAGGATCATTTTCAGAATCAGAATCATTTAAAATTTCTGGATCAAGGCTTAGTTTAGCACTGCCTTGATTTATTTCTTCGTTGTTGTTCATTAGAGTTGATAACTCTTTTCTGCAAGAGTCACATACTTTAGCATCCTTAGGCAAGTTTAAATCTTAAAAATGTTCAAGCATCCATAGTGTTACTGTTCTAAGAGTTTTTCTTACTCTATGATCTTTTTTTGAAAAAGGATTGAAACATTGAACTGTTTTATGCCTTGTTTTTTCCATCTCAATTCTTTACCTATTAACTACTGTAGTCACTGAGGAAATCGCTAAAAATCTTAAAATGTATCCTTAAACATTTATTTTAAAATAGTAATTTTTTTTATTTTGAGTTACATTTTAATTATTAAAAAAGAATATTACTTCCCAATCAAAATAATTCACTCACTGTTCTAAACTATTGGACCAAAAGTCTTTATAGATGTAGAAATATTTTCTGTCTTTTTTTAAAACCAAACTGTACTAAAAAAATAAAAAAGCCACTCTATCACTACACAAACACTCACTCACTATAATCACAAAAACTTACACTTTATTCACATATCAAACATATATTTATGTACTGTAATACTTGTTATACCACCAAACTCTGACTAGAGACTAATCTCTGAACTGACTGACAAGTGAACAACAGAAACTACTGGCTCCATCCTGCAGACTGCTGCAGGTTAAGACAAGCAACTACAGAGCACATGAGCCAACTTGTTGTACTGACTTATTCTATCTATTATTTAAATGGAACCTTATTAACCAATACCTCCTTACAAGCAATATATTTCCAATAAAACAAGATCAATTTCTGCCCAAATTATTTCCTTTTATTTATAAAATGAATAATAATATTGTACCGTACAATCATTAAATAACTATTTATTGTATATAAATTTATAGTTTATCTTGGTGTGTTACTAACAAATATAAGTTAATTGCTCTACAAAATATTCAAACAATAGTCCTTTCAATTACCTTATATAAGCTTTATGTTATTAAGAATTATTAGTTTACCGTCACCAGCATTCTATGATAAAATTTGAATGTAAGCATTTTTTCAAATGCATTTTTCTTTGAGAACCCATTATGATCCCATAATGAAATTTATACCATCATCTAACAACTATACAAGAACTATTTGAGAAATTTTCAAAATTTTTTAAGCGTCGCATTTTGAAAAATTTGAAATTTAATTTTTGATTTTGAAATTGTTAAAATATTTTGTATTAAGACCCCTATAGTGTTATACATTTTTAGAAAGGACTTGAAAAATGCTGCAAAATGACACCTCTCCCATCTTTCTAGCTTAATTCTGAGAGGAGCTATAGCAGTTTAAAGTTTCCACAACGGGTCGATTTTGAGCGTTTTTTGAAAACTTTAATAAGGCGTAACTTTGAAACTAATAGAGATATCAAGTTGAAATTTGGTATTTTTCTTAGTCTATATGGGATGTACCAGTATACCAAATTTCATTGAAATCGGAGATGGTCAGGTAAAATTTTAATTTAAACTGTGTTGAGTTGATACGGAATGACCCTTATTCAAAATTCATTATTTACTTCCACGAAAGCAGCTGGATTAGTTTTTTTTTTTTTTAGAAATGGTTTTTAAATTCGTTTCGTGTTAATCTTGTGGGAAAAACCCGACCATTGAGATTAGCTCACGCCATTAAGAATAAGAATTTTTTACATCTAAAACCTTATTGCAAAACTTCGAAATGAGACCAATTTTTTGACAACTCAAACATTAAATTTGATCCAGAAACAAGGAATGAGATGTGTTCACAAAAAACTGCTTCACATATTATATGTAAGGATATATACAGTAGAGTCCTGATATTTCGAGATGAATGGGAGCGAAAGTACCTCGGACTGTGAAAAACTCGAATTACACGGAATATGTAGAGGTTAAAATAAAAGTACCATTTATAGTCCTTGTATCACCGCAAAAGTGGAAGTTCTATACAGTACAAAAATATAAATTTACTTTTAAAAGAAATAAACAGTTTTTTGTTTAACTATACTGCAACGTTTACGAGCAGTGATATCACACCAATAACAGATTTATACGCTAACGGCTGCAGTAGCTTCGGGTTGTTATTCAACGTAGTGTAGAGCTGCATCCATATCAGAGACAAATGTCACACACAATACAGTAGAGGACTGATTTATTTTTAGACACACCCGGATTTGTGTCAAGTGACCTTGTAAGAGAGGGGCGGGGAATACGGCAGTGGCGGGAAAAGTTTGTTTCTAAGGTATTTTTTTGTATATTGAGGGCACTATATGCGGCTCGAATTACACGGAACTTTGTATTATCGCGATTAGAATTACCGGGACTCTACTGTATTCTTAAAGCATATGATTCTGTTGGAACGAATATTAGTAAACAGAATAAAAATTTTTAAACTATATTTGTTAACATAAGCACAAACATTGGAGGGAGGGAAATGATCTGTATCTAATTATTATTACTGAGTTATAATATACATTTCATACAAAATCTAAGATATGCTAATTACAAATTTGGCCTAACTGTTGATTTCTATTTAAAGTTATGGATTAAGTCCTCCTTTTCCAAAAACAAAATTAACCGAATTTAATATCAGGCAAAAGCTGTATATAGGCTAGTACTTTTTCAACTGAAATTTCAGTTTTTGTCTTCATACAGTTTGTTATGAATGTCACTAGGCCTACTTTGATATAAAAATCGATAATTCTGAAACTATACAGTAGGCCTACTAGAAAATTCAATTCGTAAAATGAGGTTGGACCTCAATCACTACTCACTGATAAAAGACAGAAAATAGAATAGGCAGTGATTAATGTAACATGCTGCGTCAATTTATAAACATTGAAGTTAATGCAATATTGGTATAGAGGCCTAGTATTAGTGACTGCCGGTAGGAACAACTGAACATTACTGTTTTTACTCCATTTAAAATTTGGTAAAAATGGAGGACGTGGTGATAATAGGTTTTCGGAAAAAACCTTCATATTATGAAAGAACACATTAAACTGACTGTAAAAACATCAAAAATATCCGTGGGAAATAAATATTTTAGAAAATACGAGAGAGAAAAAACTTGAAAGTATAGAGGTTAACTTCAGCCATTTTTGATATTTTTACACTAACTTAAATAAAAGAACCAAATCATTTAATATACACAAAAAAAGATAAACATAAACAATAAGTTGACGAAACAAAATTAATGAA
>JAGFPH010009790.1:0-24471 GCA_018207615.1 Philaenus spumarius | reverse complement strand
GTATGATTATAATATTTCGTCGTATTACCACTTTATATAATTAGAATAAAAAAAACTAGAGGACTGACCTAAACTGTTTAGTCACAGTATGTTGCCGATAACAGTATGATTATAATATTTGTATGATTATAATATTTCGTCGTATTACCACTTTATATAATTAGAATTAAAAAAAATAAACGGTATCAGGAAACTGACACATACTTTCTCCCTCATTATAGAAACTTAATAAAAAAATACTATTACCAATTTATTGTGATTTTTTTATTTTTAACAGTCATTTTCCCATAAAAATCCATAAAATAATGGAAAAATCAACTTTTCTCAAAAACGGCTCGAACGATTTTGATTAAAATTTTACAGTTTATAGTACTTTAGGTCCCTAATAAACTGTAAAATTTTAATCAAAATCGTTAGAGCCGTTTTTGAGAAAAGTTAATTTTTCCGATATTTTATGGGTTTTTATGGGAAAATTACCCTTAAAAATAAAAAATTCACAAAAATGAAAAAAACGCCTGGAGATACCGTGGATTAGTACCTCCATACCAAATTTCATCAAAATCGGACGACTGGTTTAGGCTCTAGGTCTGATAACATCCACACAGACACACAGACACACAGACACACAGACACACATACAGACACACACACAGACATCACTCCGAAAACCACTTTTTTAGGTTCAGGGGGACCCAAAACGGATATTTCCACCAAAAACTCAAACTCGAAAATTTTGACGAATACAATACTTTCTCCATATACTATGGTATAGGGGGAGAAAGTAAAAAACTAGGGGACTGACCTAAACTGTTTAGTCACATTATGTTGCTGATAACAGTATGATTATAATATTTCGTCGTATTACCACTTTATATAATTAGAATAAAAAAAAAACTAGAGGACTGACCTAAACTGTTTAGTCACAGTATGTTGCCGATAACAGTATAATTATAATATTTCGTCGTTATTATCACATTTATAATTAGAATGAGTTGCCTAAACTGTTCGTTTCTACACAAAAAATTTCCATAACGGACTTTTGATTTGAAAGTTTTTAATGTTGTACGTGTTGAAGATGGTTAATATTGGTTTCCCGGCATCAGTGAAGTGTATAAATACTGTATTTATTAAGAAAAAAGTTCAGGTTTGTGTGTTTATAGTAGTTTTCATTGACAAGTTAAAGTAAACAAATACCTAACCGTCTTTACAGCACTTTTTAGGGCATAATTTCATATTTTTATTGCACTTTACACAATATTATTGCTCTGTTATAACTTTGAGCTCCTGGAGCCACTTTAAGTATTACAGGTTTTTAACGCTTCTTTACGATCAACTTTCTTAGATTTAATTTTTCCATTATTTTACAGTTTTCTCAAACAAAATTGTTTCACTTTACAAAAACTCTGTTATGACTTTTGCACACGGGACTTGTATTTCTAGGCTACGTATACGCGCGGTTAAACACTTGTATTCCTACGCATGACGTCACAACTTATTTCGAAAATGTCAGTCCGTATCGCGATCACAAAACTATACAATTACATGAAGAATAAATACATTCTTAAATATATTATGTACAAATTGTGTACCCAAATAACATAGCATAGCTTAAAACATGTAATTGCAGTTCTTAAACACATTACACAACAAACAATACAATATTAATACGCATTACGTATTAAACATTTATACGCTTTACATAGGGGAAAAAATAACTTCAAACATTTATTTTTTATATTTATTCGTATATTTACAGTTAATCTTGGTCGTCTGCAAACATATCTATATTTACAGTAATCATTATACCACTAATCTACTGAACTACAATATATAATTCAACATTCAATTAGTACAATATAGTTAGGTTGGCAGCACTACTCTCTATCCTAAAAAAAAAGGTCTTCTTTTGCAAACATATGAGCGGGGAGTCGAATAGTAAAGTTACGCCACTAAGGCATATGCTGAAAGCTAAATACAGTATTAGAATTTGTCTAGGCCTAGGCTAGGCTAATTCAATTTAAGTCTAGATTTATCCTACCATTTTTACCAAGGCATTTAGTTTCGGAAACAACTAAAGGTTAATATTCCAAAATTACTTGTTTCCATAGAAATATAAGCTCCAGGCCAATTAAAAAATAATATACAAAAATCAGTTCTTGAAGGCCAACTTATAAAATTAGGTATGTAAATAATTTTTGAATTTAGGTGTACACATTAGAGGAAATTTAGTGGAATTGAAAAGCTTCTTTCTTTCAATTTACAACTTATTTTCTAATCGATTAGCCTAAGTGGTTTACATAAATATAGTCAACAAACATAAACATTACATTTCTATAACCTTACCTTTTCCAAACATTCTTGTCCTTTTGCTTTTTGATCCACTTCAACCTCGATTATTACCGAGTTTGGTTGACTAACAAGACACCACATTTTAAAAACTCTCAAAATAATAAATTAATACATACATTAAATTAGGTTATTAAGTTTTACTACACAAAAGTAAACATTAAAGTGCTTAAACAAAGAATTGCCATTACACTTTCTAGTCCCCAAAATACCTTCTGCAAAGAAGATTCAAGTCCCAACAAAATGTTTCTTATATAGTATTGTCTACACGAACTAAAAATTCTGAATGGTGGAAAAATTGAACACAAAATGATAGTAGTACACTACTGTCAGCTTTATAAGTCTTTTGTCTATAAACTCAAACTGATTTCTTATCATTTTCACAATAATACTTTATAATCATTGAAGTTCAGTTTATAAAACTAGGAGCGCTAGTGCTAGCGAGATACAGTACGTGCATCTGGAAGCATATTGTAGGCATTAATATAAATTTATGTCGGTTTACGTCATAGCACGACTTGTCTTGTGGGGTTCTGTCAAGGTCTCTAGAAAGGAAAGGTTACCTCATAGTCATGTAAACAAACTCAAACCCCTCGACCCGTTCCCTGTCCAGTGACGTCATCTATAGTATAAAAACACCACGCTACCATGAAAGATGTATGTTTCGTCGTACAAATCACCTCATTTTTTTAAAAATAGATGTATTAAACTATTTTTGGGGTTGCAGTTTTTTTAAATGATACTTAAGTTACACATTTCAACATTTGTAATTGTAAGAATATATCTTAACCTTTTCAAAAACATTATGTTTATGTCATTAATTTGCAATTTACAATAATAACAAAAGTATAATCATACAAAATTTAATTTATATTTTTACTAACTAAAATTTAAAATAAAAAGCTATCTTGGTAATACATTTTAAATCATATAACTAAAAAGCAGTCATTAAAATTGTATTTAATATTTTTTACAGAATAAAAAAGAAAAAAATGCAATCACGATAATACATTTTAATCTATATATATAAAAGCCAAAACCCACTGACTCACTCATCACGATTTCTCAAAAACTACCTTTTCTAGAGACCTTGGGGTTCTGTAACCTGGGCTGGGAAACTTCATGAGATGTTCATGAGCTTCGCGCGTGTACGTTAATTATTACTCTATGGTACAGATCACAATCAAATTATTACAATTTTACTGTATTTGTTTATTTTAAAATAAATAGTTTTTTGATTTAAATATCAAGAGAATTCTTTAAAGTAGATCATAATATATTTTAATAATTATTATTATTTTGTTTTAAATTATTTGAAATGTTCTACTAATTATAAAACTGTAAATCATGTTTATATAGATTAAATTAAAATTGTATAACTTTTTAAGGGTAAATACCAAGATTTATAGTATCATATATAACTAAAATAACAAAACAAAGCATTCTAAAAAAAGTTACTTTTTTGTAAAAAATAAACTATGCGAACAAAACCGTGAATGAATTTATTTTTTGAAAAATTATAAAATACATCACGTTTGCAAAACTCTAATCACAGATAATAATGCCAGACTCTAATTCAAATATTAATATTTTCCCAAATATACAAGGTTATAAAAGACTGTATACATTAATATTAACTTGCAAATGTTGGTTAAACATGCATATGTATATTATTATTTTGTGAATTCCAATTTAAAAAGATCGAATTCTGTTAAAAACGTTTTGAAAATTCCTTAAGATAATGTTATGCAAATCAACCAAATAATATAATATAGTATGGTATAATATTAGACAATCTCCATAAAGTAACTCAGCTTCCTAAATTACAAACTTCACAGATATAACATTATTGCTTCTGGAGCTTTGTGTATATTTATCTCTGAGCGGGAACAACAAATACCATTTTGTAATTCCGTTTTAGTTTTGTTAGTTTCAGAGTAATTCACATAGTTATTCAAATTGTAAATTGATTTTAATTTATTTAAAAGTAAGTTTTTGCATAAAATATTAATCTCATAAATGTAATGTAATGATATTGTTCTTGCAGATAGTGTTTGACAAGGTATCTGAGTCTTAGTGATGTTTCAAAAAAATGTTGGCCTACTTAATTAACAGGATAGGATGATAAATGTTTAAATAACTTATTACCGTATAATAATATATTATATCTATTTAACCTATTACATATATATTTTTAAATGTTCAAGATTACTTCGTTTATTACACTTTCATTGAAAAATTTGACAAATATACTTCTCACCTTTTGATTCAAGTGCTGTGTAAGTTACACTCTTAGAGAGATTTTATAACTTTCTAAGCTTTCTAGCTGAAGAAATGCTGGCAATAAAAATCAACGACAGTGTATGGGAAACATCACTAAGGTGCAGTCCCATTGAATTTGTATGTAGCCTACTATACTGGTACTTAAATTGGAGGGGTTTTCTGTACTTCCACTTAAAAAAATTGTGAATTTTAGTAGACCCAGGAATATTAAATCTGACAACCTGAACACGAACTTTCAGTAAAATTTGTGGGAAACTGTTCTGCCAGCTGGAAACATTGTTGACATAGTTAACTAGCTTCTTTGAATAATTTAAATCTAATGGAATTGAAAGTAAGAGCTTATAATTATATTGATACGTGAACATCAAAATTTGTAGTACCTTTTTTTAGTATTTATTCTAGAAGGAGAGAAATGAAGCTTATATAATTCGAAAGGTACTGTACCATAGATGTGCAGAAACAAAAAATTATGTGTAGCCTGCCGTTTATATTGCTGTAAAGACAATTTAAATAAAATAAACTAGGCCTAACCTCAAATTGTGTTCCTAAGATGGTTCCCCTAATCAGATGTTTTATCTGTTATTTTATGCAGTTGGTTGCTATGGCAATGCATTTTAAAATGTTTGAAGAAATGAATTAAGAATTTGCTTATTTATAACATATATTTCAATTAATTAAGTGAAAGACGTACAAGTTGAATTTTGTTACTTTACAAACAAAATTGGTTGAATTTCCACTACAGGCGATACTAGTCTGCATAAATTGATGATGTGTTCTCCAGGAAAGAACGTCTATAAACCGGCTGCAAATTCCTTTCCAAATTATTATGATTGTTGGAGAAGGCCTATACAAATGGAAATTGCTGGTTCAACTTCAGTCTCTAAGCTCGAACCATTTGAGGTTGATTTAAACGATCTTAAACAGTGAAACATTATTTAAGAAATGAACAAAAGGAAAACATTTGGCATGCTTGCTATTAAAAAAACATGATAAATATTATAGATGCATATTTATAGAAGTGTAGTGCTATGGATGAAAATAAAGAATTTTTAAAATTATTTTAATCCCCGCCAGCATGGGGCGCACCCTGGATCTGATCTCAATAAAAATGTAGGCCTATATAAGTCTTGTGTACCGTATAGTTAAAATTAACCTTCATAATCTTACATACTTTTCAATGTGCTCTGACACTACATATTCCTAGCTCTATGCTTGTGCTATTTCCTCTCCTCTAAAGTTTGGTTGTGGCTTTCAGTTATTACGCACCTGGTCTGAATATTCTGGCGCTATTGCCAATCCCCCCATTGATTAGGTAAAGTACCTGTATAAAACTGTAACTGAACTGAGATACACTGTTAATTGAAGGCATTTCACTCTGGGTATTGAAATTGTTTTAATGCATTGAATAACATCTTAAAATGAACTAATAATTAAGTTATGTACGTTTATAATTATTGTAAAAACACTTAAATTGTTGAGCAAACAATCAAAAACAAATCCAAAATATACGGTAGGCTACTTTAAACGAGATAAAATTTAAAAAACATATGAAACAATTACCAAATTAAATTATTTCTTAATTTTTATCCTGAAATAAACCTAACTGTACGGTATTTTAAATAGGATAATATTTAAAAACATATTTTAAAGCGTTATCAACAATTACAAATTAACAAAACTATTTGCAAAAATAATAAAAAAAGCACTACATAACGTATATATAGTTAACTAACAAAGTCACAATAATAGTAGGCTAAACTGCTCGATGAGCCAGATACAGCGCTGCATTTAAACTCAGTTAAAACGCTTTAAATAATCGACGATTGCTAAGTAAGTACTAAAGTTAGGTTAAAATGGTTTTCAGATATGAAACAATAAACTCTTTGGCAACATATCTTAGCAGATAATTTTTTATCTGACCAAATAACAAAATTTTTCCTTACATGTCCAACATTTAATGTTCGTTGTTTTCGAATTAATTTTATAATATGTTTCGGAAAAACATTTTTCTCATTTTTCTGTTGCCTTCAGCAAGGTTCGGTCTTTGTAACTGCGAAGTTTCATAATTTTTCCACGATGATTAGAGGTATAAATGATGTGATATGTTTAACGGTGTCGATTGCGAGAGCCGTTGGCCGAGTCTACCGGCCTCGCTGCCCTGCGTGCATTCAGTATAGGGAAAGCCGCTGCTCTGTATAACTCTGTACTCTCTGATGTAACTCCGCCCTCCAAACCATGACCGCTCCCCGCTGCCACCACATCGCTCGCAGACCTCGATACGGCCTGCCAGCGATACATCACACCAAGAACTGATAAATCTGTACTTGAATGAGCAGTCTTACTAAGAGAATACAGGCGCACACTCACGGGGGGGGGGGGGCTAATGTTTTTAAATGCGCCAATAGTGGACACATCGTATACTGAATAGCCTACTGGTTTGCGGGAGTTACATTTCACTACAACTACGAAATAAATAGCTGCATTCCTATTCCTAAGAAATGCACTAAAAAATAAATAAAACGTATTTTAGATATTCCAAACTCCGCAAAGGAACATTTCTCGAGCGCGCTTGCTTTGTTTGTTTGTGGTGGCGGGTGGGAGAAAACCGGTTTCCCCTTCCACAACCAAACTGCGTGCGGCCAGTAGCAAGCCTCTTCCACTCGCCTTCTGAGGTCTGTGTCAGTGTTTGGCTCATGTTCTTTGTTCGCGTTAGCGTAAAGTAATTTGTTATGAGTTTTTGTTAGTGACAGAGGTTACAAGTGCAAGTGTTTAGTGTCAACTACTGAAAAAGTATGGTCTTTTTTTAACACACCAAAGAGGCAAAATGTTCTCCAGGGAAAAATTGAAACCCTAGCACCAAAAACTAAGAAACAAAAACTCAAACAGCTATGTCCAACCAGATGGGTTCAAAGGCATGATGCTGTCCTCGTCATGAAGGAGCTGTACAACCCTATCATTTATTTCATCCTTAGAAGAAATCAAGTGTTGGGATGATAAGGACACATCTTCAGAGGCCGATGTCCTTTTGACAGCTATATGTCAGTCAGAGTATATTGTAGCTCTAGTATCAGCTGAAAAGCTACTCAGCTACACTTTGATATTGTGTCAAAAGCTACAGTCAAGTGTTGCGGATCTCTGGGCTGCTTTGAACTATGCTGACTATGTACTTCAGAGTCTGAAGTCATTAAGAGAAAAAGTTGATGAAGAGTTTTCAGTCTTGTTTCAAGAGGCACAAAAAATGGCCGAATTGAATGAAACTACAATTAGTGTTCCAAGGATTTTTGGGAGGCAGACACACAGAAGCATTGTCTCAGCCGAAAGCACAGAACAATTTTATAGAATTAACGTATTCATCCTCTGGATTGAAAGTTTTATTTCCAGTATCGAAGAACGTCTCTTAAAGCACAAGAACATTTTGAAAGGGTTTCACTGCTTGCCGAGTGCTTGCTTCATACTTATGAAGAAAGTAAAGAGATGAAAGAGGCGTTTTTGAAGTTGATTGAAGTTTATGAAGAAGATTTGTAAAACAACTTAAACGTGTTGATGGCAGAAGTGGAAGTTTGGCAAGCTTTTCTCCAACGAAACAAGGCACACCACGTCGATGCAATTGATTTTCTAAATATTTGTGATAAAACAATCTTTCCAAACATCCATATCCTACTTAAGATTTTCATCACTATACCTGTATCGACCAGCACAGCAGAGCGCTCCTTTTCCACTCTTCGGAGAACCAAGACATACCTAAGAAACACGATGTCTGAGAGTAGGCTAAATGGCTTAGCCAATCTCAATATCCACAGGGAAATTCCAGTTGACACAGACAGTGTATTATCCATACTGACGAAGACCCAAAGAATACTCAATTTTGTTTTGTAAGACAGCTGATATAAAAGATTTTGTCAAAATAAAACCTAAAATCTTATTTAATCTGCTGGGTTTTATCATTCATTCCTATAGTCCCTATTCAAAACTTGCATTCAAAGAGCTAAAATAAACTTTAAGTAAATCCTTAAAATACCGGTTTTCCTAAGGAATTTTTAAAAAGTTTTCCGTTAGTTGGCCCAGGGCCCCCCGGCCGGCCCCCCCCCCATAATTATTTTCTGAGTGCGCCACTGAGAGAATATGACAGTATTTGTAAAATACCGAAACACGAATGCAGTGAAACTAAAAACTATTAGTAAAATAACCGGATGGAACGAATAATCAAAACTTCTTCTCCATATTTCCAAATTAAAAAACTCTCCAAAAATTTGCTGCCCTGGGCACGTGCCCACGTTGCCCATGTGCTAAATCTGGCCGTGCCTGTAAAATTATGTATAAACTTTTACCGACTATCCGCCATTTTGTTTTATTTTTACTAAATAATTTACATCTCTAGATCGGGTTAACAAATAACATCAGTTAACCCAGTTAACATCAGTTAATATTACTCGTCAATGTAAAGACCTAGTTTGCAAAAAATTCAACTTGTTCCAATAATCCGCTTCAAAATGGCAGTTATTTAAATAGTTCAAACAATAATAACTAAAAAAAAAAATCAAGAGAAAATTTGTATAGCCCGTTTTATTTTCTATCAAATGGTAAAACTATTCAAAGTATCAAACAAATGGTAAAGCAGTGTCCATTAGTTTGTTGAGCTCATAGCAACAAACTGTAGGCAATAATTAATTTGCATGAACAGTTAATAAATTATACACTGTTTTCTGTTACCCTTTGTTTGATAGTTTTGACAAGACAACTATACCATTGGATACAAAATGAAACGGGCTGCAAATTTTTACTCTTGTCTTTTTTATACAAAATTACTTTTCTCGAATTGCAAATCATGCAGGAACCAACACATCTTTACATCAAACTTATTCAGCTAACTGTGTTGTTAGTGTTATTAAGAATAATAGTCTAACAAAATGATTGAATTGATTTCTTTCTTTTGACACCTATATACAAAATATGCATAAACTAGCTGAAACCTGTTTCGATATTTCACAAGTTAGGAGTACTTACTTGATTTAATAGGCCTACATTGATTTAATTAAGAAAATTACGTTTATTTATTTACGTTGGTTTAGTTTGATTGATTTGTGTGATAGATTATACTTGCATATATAGAATGTAAACAATTTAACTAACAGCTGTCATGTTATAGTTAAGCAGATTGTTAATATATGGCGCCTTTCATTAGGAACCCTGGGAAGTATAAAATAAAAGTTTTTTTAATCAATTTTTATAACAAAAACATGAATTTCAAGCTGTTTGTCTATTTTTTGTCAATAACATAAGCTTTAAAATGATTGCCGAATAATTAATGATGAAGAATTAAGGGGCATATTGCTTAGCGACAAAACAATACCTCTTTTGAGAAATAATATATGAGAATAACTCTTCTCTATTAGCATATATAAAATCACATAAACCGGGAAATAAAGGAAAAGGATAAATAAGGATTCCTGTATTTAGGGTAATCTTTACTTCAAAAACTACTTTTATAATCAGTCACATTATTGTTTTAAAATATTCTTGATTTCTTAACAAATTTTGGTAGTGTTTATTTGTTTCATGTACTTTTTCAGGAAATCAAACACTCAGTTAGAAAATTTTCGGAGGGCATACAAAAGGCGTGTAAATTGTTTTGATTATGTGCACACCCACAATAATGTTGGTAACCACTGTCACAAATACGTGCCTCGACTTCAGATCAGGTATGAATAAAACCAATTTAAAAAATCTTCACTAATAATTTAATACTAATAATGTTATGTAAATCATCAATAAGGAGATATGTATGTTGTATAATTTTGAAGCAATGTCTACACATTTTTATTTTTGTTTAAGTATTCTTTACTTTATTTATCAGTCTTTCTTCTTTGATTTGGCACTTCAATATATTCTATCATTTATCAATTATTTTTTGTATGAAAAATTCATTCTTCAAATTTTGTATAAGAGATTGTATAGCAGTTTTTTAGCAATCATGTTACATCTACAATTTTTATAATTTTTAAAACGTGATGCAGAAAATGAAAAGGGACCTCTGTTGGAAGAGTAAAATTTTCAGTACAGGCAAAATAAGTAGTAGGTAAGGGTAAAAAATATCGACTTTAGGTTTTTTATCGATTATTGTTGCCCAACTCCTTATTTACAAGCCAATATCAATTTTGTAAAGTGGTTTGTAGTCGAGAAATAATCGAAAAATGGTATCTAAGCTGCAGGTGTCAGGTCTGAGAAAAGGGGCTTCTTGTCGTTATGGAGGAATAACATGGGTGCGACAAGAGGTCCCTTTTCGTAATGACTAACATTGCTTGTAGTGTCTCAGAACGTATCATCTCCTGTAATCTAGCGATGTTTAGAACATCTGATTATTTTGATACCATTACCGACAACATGGCCCTTTTCTTTTACTGGTTACAAATTAAATAAAAACAGGCTTACACGAAATGAAAAATTGAACTTTTCTCTACAAATTGATATAAACATATCTATACAAAATATATCGAATTGTAAGAGATATATCGAATCCAAAATGTTCTGTTTCATTGGTTGAAAACTGTTCAATTGCAAGGGTTTACAGAAACCTTCATATTTTCGAAACTATAAGAGTGACGTATTATTGGAAGGCAGTTTTAGAAAATTAAAATCTTGACGAATCTTTATATTATTGTCAAAATATTTCTGTCTAGCGATATTGAGATTTTGAGAAGTGACATATTTGTGTAATTTCCTATTGCTTTCTTGAAAGCTTCTAGAAAGCTACAATTTTAATACGATTATGATGTAAATATACGTTTTAGAACAAATTTTTAAATACAAAAATTAAAGTTTAAATCATTTCCTTTCCAACGGTTTTTGTTTTATTGCGATTATATGATTTTTAGTGGGTGAAATATTCAATACAAGTTGAGTTGTCCCAGATTACTCAAGTCACTACTTCGGCGCTGAGACCACTCAACTTGAGTGGTCTGACTTTTGTAACCATGAGGGTTAAAAACTTTATTATAATTCAACATAAAACAATGGCTGTACTGAGGTTCCCGCAGTCGTAACACATCAACTTTTAATCCTACCTCTGCCAACCTGCTCGGGATTGTCTGATTAAACAAGGAACAAAAGTTTGATTTGACTCTCCTCCATACAATTTAACATTTGGGATTATATTACTATCCTTATTTAATAAGATTATTTAAAATCATTCAGCAATTTGATTTGCCGGACTTTTATATCGTTGCTTAGCCACCTGAACAGTTAGCTATCACTATCAATGTGAATAAGGTATAAAACAAAAGATTGTCATATATGGCACAGTGTTTAAATATGATCTTCATGATTTGGGTACAGTGCCTAGTGCTACACTTTAGTTCCACTCTGTCAATTTAGTTCCATTCTTTAGCTAATAAGTCAGATGTCACTTCTGCACTGAGTAGTTAATTCAAAGTATTCATTCAACAAGTTTAGCAGGTGAAGGTGATACAAAAACGGGATATTAAATACACCACAAGAAAAAATATAGTAGTAACAAATTTGGGGATTGAAGTGGTCTGGCTATCGGACCTGCACCCAATCCAGTGACCTGGGAATCTCGAGTATCAAGAAATTCACGGACTTGTAGGCGGTAGTGAGTGTGCCTCGTTTTGCTGGTAGTAATCGTCCATCCTGGTCATCTTTGTTTAACTGAGGAATTAAAAAGTTTTCTAGCATGTCAAGATAAATGGTACCATTTATGAGCGGGTAGTACAGTATTTGTTTGGACGGGGCACAAGAAACATCGACGTTAAGGCTGCAAGTTCATGGGGGTTTTGGCAACATCATATTCAGTAATTATGGGTGTTCACCTAGCCACTGATGTGAAATGTTGACTCATCAATAAAAATTACACTGTTGAAGAATGTGGCGCCTGCAATCCATCCAACATTAACGTACAAAAGTGCTGGTGAGCGTTCAAACATGGTTAGTTTGTATAGCTTCAAGTGCAAGTGGCAGTTGGCTTTTTTTTCATACTCTGTAAGAAAATTACCTTGTACTGCAGTTGTAGACTGCGAATCGTGTAATCAAAACTCACACCGAGCTTGTTCTGTACCAGTAAAAGTAACCATTTTTAACAACAATGATGTGAGTACTGGTGGCCGAATTTGGTGGCAACGATAATTCCAATACAAGAATTTTTGAATCAATTCTTACCCGTTTAGATATGAAACAAAACCTTGACTGACTGTATTTGTATTTTTTGAAGTGATAACCATTGGGCACTTTCACTTGTCTATGTTTCTGAAATATCGCGTCACAAACTTTTTGCGTAAGCACAAGTCAGAGCGTGAATAGGGAATAGGTGATCCATTGTATATATGGACAAGTAAGCGCGTACTTCCATGTTAAAATTTAGCTAGTAACGTTTCAAACGTAATCCTGAAGGTAATTCGCCCGGAAACCGTGCTCTTTCTTACCGCGACCGGTATAAAAAATTACAATTAATTTATATAAACTTCGCGCTATTACAGAGTAGGAATGTTTTAACTAGTTATTCAAAGTGCCTTGTAATAGTATAGCTTCTCGGCCTCTTGGCTAAGATCAAAGTGTGTAGTGTCTGTTCTTATTAGTTTAGTGTGTGAGTATAGTTTAAATCGTCGAGTGTTCTAACGGTCTTCTGTTTTAAATATTTGATATTGTGTTGTTGCGGTCATCGGGAAATTTTGTTGTGTGCTGCCACCTACGATTACTCAGAACTACTAGCCCATAGGCTGTTTACTCATCGTAACTTCGAGTATATTGTTCATCAGTGAGTGTTTTAATGGTTTTTATTTGGCCGTTTGAATACTTTTAGTATCATTTGAATAAAAACGGTTAATTTGAATAAGTCCAAAATATAACTTATAAAGCATTGTCTTATTTTTTAATAGTACTAAAATTTCTGTTATAAATATTCCGTCAAATGGAAAATTTATAACCTTTGATTACACATTTTTAAATCTGTTAGACAGAAAGAAAATCATAATATATTATTTTTTGAAAAATTAACACCTTTTAAGATAATTAACAATTTTAAATAATTTAAAATTTTGAAAGTTTCTATAATTTCTTATAAACTTTAGGAAACTTAAAACCATATTAAATTTTTTTAGTCAAAGCTTTCATTTTCATTTTATTTATTAAGCTGTTGACAAAATTTCAATTGTATAGCCATATGGTCAAAGTATTTAAAAAAACTTACATTAAAATTTGAATAATAAAAATCACCATACATCTAATTACACAAAATTACTCAACAATCACTCATAAAAGGTAAATCATAATGGTAGATAGTAATAAAACTGAGAACTTATGTTAACAATAGGATAGAACAAAACATGTATGCCAGTCAGCTATACACAAAATGTCAGAGAACACAGCAACAATAATTAAAGAAATAAAACAATCAATAAATAGAATCCACAATACAATAAAATACACTGGCAATACCCCAACAATTCGAAACAACCCATAAGGATCTGGGCACAGCTTTCCCAGACTCATTCCTCTATTGCATAAACTCACCCACGGAGTAATAGCCAACTCTCACCAACAAATCCTTCAGGTGCTTTTTAAAAGTTAAGATGTTTTTTATTTTCATAGTAGTCTCTGGGAGCCTGTTAAATAAAGCTGTTCCAGCTTAAGCAGGTAGTTTTTATGAAGATTTAGTCTGTGTTTTACCAATCTTAAGTCAATCCCTTTTCTGGTGAAATAAGTGTGGTAGTCGCTATTTTGTGTTGTACAGCACTTAAACCGACAAAATAGTATTACCTCCATTATATAAATACAGGGAAGTGTTAAGCAGTTTTCTGCTTTAAAGACATCCCTGCATGACTGGCCATTTTTCAAATTTGAAATTACACGTATGGCTCTTTTCTGCATGACAAAATTAAATAGTCTTTGCAATTTGGTTAAATTTCCCCATAATATAACCCCATAATTTAAATGAGACTATATTAAGCCATAATATACAGTTTTAAGGATATGCTTGCTGCAGCCTTGTTTAGCTAAGCATCGAAGAACAAAAATACCAGAAGCCATTTTTCCGCAAATGGTATCAATGTGGTCCGACCATGTCAGTCCTTTGTCTATATTTAGACCTAAAAACTTAACAGACCTGACCTCTTCTAGTTGCTCTTCACCCAGAAAGATGTTAGCACCTGAAGATCTAGCCTCTTCAGTGAGACCAAAGTGCATGAAGTTGGTCTTTTTGGAGTTAATTTGTAAATTCCCATTATTAAAGAACTGACCAGCTACGCTAATTTGCTCAAAACATCTAAATTCTATTTCATCTAAACTTTTACCACTGAAGGTGAGAGTTTATCATCTGCGTATTGAATCACATTGTCAATATTAACAGACGTTGACAAATCATTAATATACAATAAAAATAAAACCGGGCCAAGAATTGATCCCTGGGCTAAAAACCTAAAGACTTTTTACTCTATTTTGAATTAAACAAATGTAATATGGATAATTTTCATATTGATTATTTATAATTTGATATAATTAGATTATATACACGCTTAAAATGAAATACAAATGTGTAATGTATAACGTGAGAAAATATATTAAATATAATATTCTGCAGATTTACTGATAACTGAAAACATACTTAAATTACTTACTTACAATTTTTAGGAGTTAAGAATAATTTGTTATTTGAATAATTAAGTATGAGATTCAAAATTTGATATAATATTTTTTTAAGTTTTGAATCTTCCTGTATATGAGTTTTAATTCAATTAAATTTATTGATCCCTTCGACAAACTTCACATTTTGTATAAGACAAATCAAATAGCGAGTAAATAAGTAAATAATATGAAATATAGAGGGACCAAAAGATAGGCCCACACTACAACTATAAGTAAACACAAAAACATAACACCCAACCAAGGCCGACTCTACTACAGGCCGGAGCACTGAATTCGTGACGTCACGGTCAGAGTGCTACCCGGACGGTGACTCCCCGTAAGAAACATACGGCGCGCCCCGACATACTTTGCTTTAAAGTAATCTACTGTCGAAACCCTTCGTCCTATTTCGCTGAAAATTTAAACTTAACTAAATAATAAACCAATTAATACTAAAACATGTTTATAAGTAGTGTAGTACTTTTTTATCTATATAAAACAACGTAAGTTTCGAAGTTATATATATTACAGTTGGTTTTTATGCTATATCTAGGTTTTATAAAAGTAACAGAAACCAATTATTATATAACAATTAGAGCGTAAACATTACAATTGATCACTAAAATTTATTTTACGGCAAATTTCTTTTACAAATTAAAATCTACGTTTAAACTACATAGAATTATATTTTATTAAACTCTAAAATTACCTTTTGGTGATGAAATGGTGATATACACAGACTTTATAACTTAATTAAATTCATCCGCTTTCCTTTATCTTGACAACCTTGCGTCACAAAAGTTTGTTCTAACTTTAGAATAGTTATTGAATAAAATATTGGACATTTTGTGAAAATACTACATGCACTATATCGGACAGAGGTTTCTGGCACTTTTCACAGTTCTCTTCAAGTGTACTGGTGCAAGCTTCTAGACAGGGGTGGCACAGTAATTGTTTTTGTGAATCACAAAGAAGAAACTGCTTCTCAAATCTACTACTAATCAATGCATTAAAAACTTTTAGCATACGTTGCAGTATGCCTATTGTTAAATCAGTTGGATATTTTAAGTTGCCCCTATTTATAAGATCAATGTAATCATTACTTTTACTTTGGGATACAATCATATCTTTTTCTTGGAAACCAATTTTAAGCAGTCCGCACATTTTTTGCGTTTGTTTTTTATTTTCAAACAAATGTATCCTCCTATGTAAACCAACGCCATACAATCATTGTCAGTAACATTTTCTGGGTAACTCTGAGCTACTACCTCCTCAAATTCACTGAATTCATTTCCCGGATCAGTGCCCAAATATTCTTCTTCTGGTGAGATTTCCAAAGGCAGGAATATATCTTTTAAGGAAACTGTTCCTTTCACAGAAGACGATAATTTGATCAAGCTTATCGCTTATCGCTTTTTCATGTTTCGCTATCACAAATCTTGAATACTTTTAATTAATACAAATTCTAATATTTACTTAAGTAAAAGATTTTTACATCACTGTATTCCGTACTTCATGCAGAAATCAAATATATAAGTTTCATTATAAATAAATGACTGTAAAAAGGTCCAGGAACGTGTAAATGAAAGCGCGCTCCAGTTACACTATGGCTGAGTTCAACCCAGACTGTGACGTAGCGGCTAGGGGAAGGGGGAGGCACTCCGGCCTGTAGTAGAGTCGGCCTTGACCCAACCCACAAATACTTTAGAAAACCACAAACATTTATATATAGTTAGACCTACATAATTATTACATTTGAAACTTAATAATTTGTTTTGAAGAATATGATCATTGCTATTTAAAGTCAGTTTCAATCTTGTGCTTAAATGTTTTTAACCTATGATGATAGTGCTTATCAATTTTACCTAAAGTAAAACTCACCCGCTAATTACCCAATTTTCATAGGAAAGATGAGCGATGGCAGTCACCTTTATTGTAAGACGTAAGGTCGGGAGCAAATAAGCACCGATCATGGTTCCCAGAACACGTTGTTCGGTGTCATTAAAAATGTTATATATATGTGTTCGCACTCTAACGGCCGCATTTTAAGTCCGATTCGCTACACAAGTTGGTTGTCTAAGTCGCTCGGACAAGTTCGTTTGCCAAAAGAATCCAACAACCGGAAGCACATTTTGCGACCGGAAGTAACTACTTTTTTAGACTTTTCGTACTAAAATTAAACTTTTTTTCAGGATTTATCTACAAAAATAAATGTAGGACATTATTCTGCAAATTTTGATTTTTTACACATCCTTATAGCTTGCTTGGTTCCCCCAAAATCGATCAAAACATAAAATACCATAAAAGTACCCAGTACACGTGGGTTAGTTTATCTCCTGATCCGAGGCCGAGTTTGTATGCTGCGAGCAAAGCGAAGGCCATAACCCTAAAATGTAATTTCGGAAATTCGCTCAACTCATGTCAGCGGTTCAGCTGCGTGGTCGAATTATTTTGGTTTAAAATGTTATTTGGATGGAGTGTCGTCTCTTTAAACACATTTAATGTAACTTTAGCTTCTTGGTATAGTGAGTTGGTTTCAGATTTCCAGGAAATGTTTAGGATAGTGTAAAATGTATCTAGTACTTAAGATAATCTAAACAGTAATTAATATCAGAAGACAAATGACTGCATGTTACAAATTATCAACGTTCCACAAAGTTAAATAGTACTTGATATTTTTTTTCTTAAGATAACCATATTGACTAAAACAATAGCAATTTTTATATTATCTATCTTGCAAACAGAGAAAGTAATTTAGTTGTTAGTAAACATGTTAAATTTAATCTTCCTCACGCGGTTAGAAAGGTGTTATGCATAAATATAAACAGTAGATAATAACTTCTTAACATTTTTCAATAAAGCTTATATTTATCGACATAAAGCATGACAAAGTAGTGTTACAAGTTTTTTCAAACAAACATGTAGAGGGTACAATTTTATTTGAATAATGTACTATACTGTTTTTGTATGCCTAGCAGGGGTATTAAGGGCAGAGTGGTTGGATCGTTCACTCCAGAACCCCACAACCGAGGGGACCCCAAAGACTTTTTGAAAATTTCTAAAAAAACATTTCAACATTAAAGCTTAAACAAATTACACGAGTCGCTCTTGTATAATTTATAGACTACTTTTGAAAATGTTAAGATGGGGCCCCCTTTTGGTTTAGGAGTATAGTCAGAATCAAAAGTTGAAATTTATAATTTTTTCCACCTTGGTGCAAAATTAAACTACACTAGTTTTCAAGCGCTCATTCTATCTTCGGAAAAACTACTCTGATCGAAAATAGCCGAGAATGAAGTTTGTAGAGAAAGTTGTTTGTACCATTAGAATCAATAGTAGGGTTAATTATAAATTCAGAAAGCACCATAAATTCTATATTCTGATCATTTTCAAGGGCGACTGCTCAAAAAACCAAAAATAGTCGTAATCGTTGTTGTATTAGTGGCTAAGGTGTATTTTGATGGGATTTATTTGGTCTTTCCTTTTCCCAAATGAAACTCACGCATGAGCAGTATAGATGCATTTCACTTGCAATTTACGGTTAGCTTGCAGGGTACACATTTCAATTCTTGTCGTTGGTCGTGCCAAATTTTTTATTTCTTGATTCAATTTAAAGGTAAGTAATATAACATATTAATTATAGAATTTAAAGTAAAAACAGTTGGTACTTGGTGAAACTCCATAATAGGGATAGAAATAACCAATTGGTAAAATTTCACAATTATAATTGTGAAATTTTACCAATTGGTTATTTCCATCCCTATATTAATTATAGATTGTTAGTTTTACAATTTGAAAAAAAGTTATATGTCATTAACTTTTTTCTCCGGGCCATTATAAGCAGCGCCATCAAGACACTAAAATTCCAATCAACCCAACGACACTCTTCCATAAAATCAGTGTGGCCAAGCAGTCCGATCAACAACTCCAGGAATATTTGCCTTACGCTGCCTACCCACTGTCTTTTTTCGATGATGGGGGCATGGGAAAAACCATAAAATCAACCCTGTACAAGGCGTTCACTCCAATCCCGCTAGATACAGCACTCCTAGAGAGCTGTACATATGTGGTGGATGGTGGCTACCTCCTTCACAGGGTTGTGTGGCCATGTGGTGCAACCTATAGACGGACTTGTGATAGTTATTGTGGCATTCGTCAAATCCAAATATTCGTTATAACGTACATGATAATATAATAAAAATGATAACTGCAAACATTATAGTTTAACAAGGTTTACATTTAATGACATTTTTTATTTTTTATAGTTTAACAAATGATGGGCTAGATATATCTATTAGTTCATTTGAAGTTAGAATTTGGACCATTCTCGGTGTCTGGCACTCGATTTTTACATCAACAAACTTTTTTAATACATACACATTTTGAATCTACTGATGTGAAAAGTTAAAGGAAACTATTAAGGCGTCTATTTTGTGTTACAATTGAAAGTTCATTATTTTGATTTATCGTAGTTCCTTGATACTTGAAATGTTAATGTAAGTAGACCATACCAAGTTCTAGTCTTTATTTTCACTGATTCTATACACTTTACTGGTTAAATCACATTTAAAATAAAACTTTCTTTTTGATGCTAACAGTTTGGAGTCATGTTGCTGGGTCGGCTCTCTCGGTAATAAATCAACTAGTTCACTTTGAAATTGTCCACCTCTAATTTGTCTTGTTGTACGCTCATCAGTTGACATCATCGTCGCTACACTTTCCTATTGGCTGGTCGTGATGCTTTCCGGTTATGTATTCACTTGTGAGGATTTCAATTGGTGTACTTAGTAGCGGAAATTGCAATTATTTGAATTTGTCATAAGTTTTGTCTACTTATTGCATTTTTGGTATTTGTGGATTAGCGATTGTAATTTACTTAAGATATCGCTGGATTTTCAGACGTTAATTTTTTATTTTACTTCAAAGGATTTATTATACAAACCGTTTTTATAAATATAGCTCATTGATCAAGTAAAGTTGATGTAAATAAGGTACATGGGTGCAATATTATAACTAGACATCTCATTTTCCTAATGCTTTTATTACTAACTAATGCTAATTAAATTAGTAACCTATTTATTTATGGTTGAACAGTTTTTAATATAATCTAACGTCTTCATTTGCATTTTCGAATACTTGTATTGTGTTGTATGGCTTTCTATGAATTGTTTTGACTAGTCGAGTAGACATTGAAAATGGCTGATGGCAATAGTTTTTGCTGGTTACAGTTTTAGAAAATATGCTATTTGTTTCCAATATAATAATTCGACTGATGTCTGACTTGTAAATGAATATGATTTTTAATAAAATAAAGATGTATCTAGTTTGTATTAGTGTGATGCTTGGGGTTGTGATAGAATTATTATCTTAAGTTGAGTTTGATATGTGTAGGCTTAGTTCTAAATAATAAATACATTGGCAGGTTTGTTGTGATATTGTAATTACGTTAATACGTCCATTTTATATCGATACTGATATATGAGTGGCTTAGTTATAGGTTATTATTGTTATTATTAATATTTCTTATTATTACTGACTTTACAAATTGACTTTGCATGACCTAGGCTAATTTATTTAATTCCTATGATAGGTTAGGGTCAAATGTTTACATTGTGTAAACTAGGTCAAATACTAAATATAGGTTTTTCAGTAGGCTATTACATTTCAGACTGTTTACTATTTTCTTTAATATGGGATTTGGAACGGTATATCGTCAAGAGCAGTAGTGGTCTTTGATGGATATCCTGAAAATGTTGCTGAGACGGCCACCAAATCTGTAGAGAGAGCAAGAAGATCTCAAAAATCTGGGGCAAACGAAGTTTTTTTCAATGAAACAATGGTTCCCTCAGTTTCACAGTCCAAGTTTCTTGTGAATGACAAAAATAAGAACCGGCTGATTGCAATGCTGATGACCCAATTGTCTGAGGAAAACAATCCTTGCAAACATGCAACCAAAGATACGTACACCCTATTAATAGAGACTGTTCTAGAAATTGCAAACAGCAACACTAATGCAGTTGTCTTTGGAGAATATGTCAACCTCCTCATGATTCTGGTTGGCTTTCCAACTCACCCAATGCTTATTTCCTGAAACCAGGAAAGCGCACAACATCCTCGCAACTGTACTCTTCAAATGACATCCAATTTAGCAAAAATTTGTTGTTTTTGCATGCTATGAGCGACTGTGACACCACCAGTGTGTTTCGAGGGAAAATAAAATTTGTGGAGCTCATGAAGAAACATCCCAAGCTTCAAAAAGTGGTCGACATCTTCCTCAACCCATACGAAGCTGCAGAAGATGTGATCCAAGCTGGGCTGTACTTCCTGGTTCACTTGTACGGGTTCACAGAAGAGACACCTTCTCTCAACGTGGTTCACCAGGTTCAGGTGTGGCTGGGGAACCTAAAACACCCTGAGGAATGGGGATGGAGGAAAACCACCACAGGTTAACTCCTATCGTCACTGGCCAGCCTCCCGCACCTGAACCTCTCCTCAGGCAGGTATCCTGCAAATGCAAAACAACCTGCACGGGGAAGAAATGTGGTTGCCGGAAGTCTGGTTTGTTTTATTCACCTTTGTGTACGTTCTGACGTCCAGACTTTCGAAACCAGAGATGATAAAGATGAGGAAGCTGACGAACCCATTGCCCAGAATATTCTCGACAAAATGGAGTTAAAGCACAGTATTGATCAAGAAGAGGACAATGGAAACGAAGTGACCCCACTCGAAGGAGAAACTTAGCCCTGCCCCTCCAATCACGCAAAACAAAACTAAGGGTTTTTGCAACCAGAAAATAAAATAAAATGCTGTTATAAGCATCAAATATTCTGTGCATTTTTAATATTTTGCATGATTCATGAGAATACCAAAATATTTGACTACTTTCAAATAATTTTTATATGTATGTATGGCATATTACACTATGTTTATCAGTTTTTTTTAATGGATAACTAGCATGTTTCGTAACAATAAAATAATGAAATAACCTTTGAATAACTTTTTGTAGAAAAAAGCCTTTTGTTACAATATTTTTTTTGTATACTACCTTCCATCACCCATGTTTCTTCGTTTCTCCAATTTAACACTGCTGTTCACTCTTAAATTCCATTCACGATGAACCAGAACCATAAGCCAGTCACCGGATGGACAAAAGATGATACTAACTCGAAAATCAGACGATATTCCAACCGTAATATTAGAAACAAAATATTTAGGCCTGCCCGAGTCTGACTCCGGAAATGTGAAATATAACAAAGAGTTATTTGAAATTATCAAAAGGGAATCAAAAGGGCTATAAAAATGTGACTTGACATTTTTTGTTAAAATGTACAGGTTTTGAGTAGGCCCTTCGGGTAATTTAGGTTTGAAGTTATCAAACAGCCGCCATTTTGAAACGCATGATTGGATAAATAATCGCTTATTTTGAAAAACTCGCTTTGCCTCAGATTATGAACTGCGCTTCGAGAGTTCGCATGTCGGCCTCGGATCAGAAGCTACCCCAAACTCGTGAAGAGAAGCAGTCCAAAATCCTAGGCCACAAGGTCGAGGTGCAAACTCCGCTTCAAATAGTTCGAGGTTGCCAATGAGTTGGGGCTAGAGGCAACCTTTTCTTTAATCATACAGCTGGCCTTCCAATGTTACAGTGGTTGGAAGAAAGATGTGAGCTGTGTAAATGTTTGCTTTAGACTAAATTTCAACAATTAGAAACCAATATGATGCATTCTGTTGTTATAGAAACAAATAAATAGTGACAATTAGTAGTTTATCTATTGTTACAATTTATCAATTTAAAATACATTAATTATTTTAATATTATATTTACTTTATACTGTAATAATAATAATTCGACCACGCAGCTGAACCGCTGACGTGAGTTGAGCAAATTTCCAAAATTAAGTTTATAGGCATATGTTTTAGGGTTTCAACCAACAATTTGGGATATAGGTCTATTCACGATGGTGCTGAATAGCTGCAAAATGGTTTGCACGCCATTGCGCATATTGGTGGGAGTATTTTCAATACACAAAGCATTGCGTGCTTCGCACACCATTCCGCATATTTTGAGTATCTTCAATACACAATGCATTGCGAGCTTCGCTCGCCAACCCCCGTATTGGGAGTATCTTCAAAGCACAATGCATTGCATTGCGTGCTTCGCACGCCAATCCCACGGTAAAATCCACCGCTTGGCTTTCAACTGGGCACGTTTATGGTATTTTACATTTTGATATATTTTGGGGGAACCAAGCGAGCTATAAGGTCGCGTAAAAAAACAAAATGTGCAGAATAACATCCTACATTTATATTTGTAGAAAAAACTCTAAAAACAATTCATTCTCGTAGGAAAAATCGCAAAAAAATGCATAGTTACTTTCGGTTAAAAAACGTGTTTCAGTTTGTTGGATTTTTTTGGCTAACGAACTCGTCCGAGCGACGTAGGCAACCAACATGTGTACCAAATTTGAACCAAATCGGTCTTCAAATGCGGCCGCTAGAGTGCGAACACATATATACATATATATATGTAGTCCTATATTATAATTTTTAATGACACCCTAAAACGTGTTCTGGGGACCATGACCGGTGCTCATTTGCTACTCCCGACCTTGGGTTTTACCATAATGGCCACTGCAATAGCTCATTTCTCCTATGGAAATTTGCTAATAAATCGATCACGCAGCTGAACCGATGACGTGAGTTGGGCTTCAATTTCCAAAATTAAGTTTATATATTTTAAGGTTTCAACCAACTATTTTTGAAATTGGTGTACTCACGAAGACGAAGCTGCCTGCGTGTACGAAATGTATAAGTAGAATTTGTGTGAACTTCAGCCTCTCACACTGGCTGCTTCGTTCTGCTCTCGCAACGGAAACAATTGCATTAAAAGTTTTCACCTCAACCTTGCGGTCTAGGAGTTTGGATTCGCGAATTTGCATCCTGACCGTCGGCCTCGTAAGGGTAGCCGCATGGTGAAGAGGTAGAGGTCGAGGTAGAGGTGGAGGTCAACGTAGAGGTATAGGTAGAGGGAGTCTCGCATAGTAAAGAGAGTTACCGAGCTGCTTTCCCAGTTTCACATGATTTGAAGGTCAGTCTTTAATTGTGTTGCAAGGAGAAAGGTTGTTAGGATAGTTAATTTTTTTACAATGTTAAGCGACAGTAGTGAAGATAGTGATGACATGTCAACAGCGTGTAAATGGTGGCTAATTGGCT